>JASANE010003235.1:0-80339 GCA_030248225.1 Trileptium ribeirensis | reverse complement strand
GAAGGAAGGAAAGAAGAATATTATAGTTGTTTAGTAATATGGGGAAAACGAGAAATCTAGGTGGAAAAAAGAGAAGAAAATTAGCCGTAGTGAGAAAAGGAAAGGATATGAAAAATATTAAAAAGGGAGATTTTTGGGGAAGGAATGTTAGAAAAGAAAGGAAATTTGGGTAAATTGTTTATAATAAAATTAAAAAAGATAATTTAGGAGGAAAATTTTTGAAACGTAGGAGGAAGGTATTATAAAGAGATACAAAAGGGAAAATGGTTGGAAAAGGAAAAATAAATGGTTTTAGGATAGTGGACGAGTAATTTTGAATTTAATAGGAATGGAAGGTGAAATGGGAGAATTTTTAAACATTGCGGGACATGGAAAGCATATTGGGAATTTTTGGAAAAAGAAGTATAAGGAAGTTTTAACGGGAAACTTGAGGAAAAGAAAAAGGGATTTTGAATTAGTAGAATTTGTGATAATAACGGTAAAGCAGTACAAAATTACGAATAAATAATGCTTAAAATATATATTATTAAAGAGACCATTATATTATATAATTATATATATTATATAATTAGAAATACGTAGCTAATAGACGAGTTAAATATATTAAGTATGCATGTTATACTAGTTGAGGTTTCCCAGCCGAAACAGGGTTTTTCGGTCCCAAAGGTGGCTAACCAATCCAAAATAACCAAAAACTCGCTCAAAAAATCAGCAAAAACATGCCCAAAAAACCAACAAAAACTCGCGCAAAAAACCAAAAATTAGGTTTTTCACAATTTTTATTATATATTATTATATAAACAAGCCTGGCAGCAATATAAGCGATCTGGGTCCCTCCAAGCTCTTTATAATTGCTATATTTTATGATTTGAATGGAGGTTGGGGTTGAATGGGATTTTTCTTTATGACGGCTATCGGTAATTAAAAAGGGATGGGATTCGTCACCAGAAGATTGTGTGGTCCGAGGTGTGGCCAGTAGTATGGCGGTGGGACGTCATTATGGCGCGCGTCTTTCGTTTCTTGAACGGTAGTAGTGCCCTTTGTTTTGCGATGCCGCGTGAGACCTGCTCAGCTCTAATCACTCGATTTCCAGACAAATGAGCAATAGATACGCAAAAGGAACGTTTATTATCAAGTTATAAAATACTAAAGTAGTAATGTCACACCCGTGTATCACTTGCGGTACTATTTTGTATCACCGTATTAACCTCGTAGCACTATTCTTAGTACTCGTATGAAAAGCCGCAGCACTGTCCTTTAGTACCGTATTTTCTTTCAACCGTATTCAACGCTAGCACAACGACGCCAGACGATTGGCCTCGTCTATTCGTACAAGATCATACACACGATGACTATACTGGAATCGGACACTCTATTTACTCGCTGGCAAACCCGCCATCTCCGCGGTAGCAGTATGAAACTAGCTGTGAAATATGCCCGCACCAATGTTAGAATCCATTCATTCAACTGGAGGGTGATTCGTCATTAGAACCCTCCCCGACAGAGTCGTCACTGCCAGCACTGTCACCACATTTAAAAGTCGCTTGCGAGGCACCCGAACATAGTGTCACCGCAACATATGATGCCTAGTCTATAAGGTAATTCTATCACCCTATCCCACTACTTATCCTAAATCCTTAAATTTTGTTCTTTGTTATGTTACGTCCGTTTTCGAAGTCTAATGCGACCTGTAAAATCTCCAGACAAAAAACCCATGTAATTAAACAAGAACTGCAACCCAACTAAACTGAAAGAAGAAGGAAGCTAAGTATATGGTAGCTAAACTAAACATTAAGTGAAGATTCAAAGGTTCATGTTATTTTGTGGCGGCTTAACTTCTGTTATATGATTTGAGTGAAGAATACGACAATATTCACTATTGTTATTGTTAATTCGAAATCGGTTACATACATACCGCTAGTAGGGTAGCTTCACATATCAGTTACGGTTGTGTTTCATAACCCCCATTTAGGTCCCATTCATCATCACCCCCATTCAAATCCCGACACATAACAGTATTAAATATTGATGTCTGGTGTCCCCAGGCTACCCAGTGGGGTTTTGGGACCTAACCCGACCAAAACCGCAAAATTATTCCTAACCCCCCGTCAGATCAAAATAGGTATATATTATTTTCTGGGTCAAACATTGTTTTCGGTTAAAATGACTTGTGCACGTACTTCAAAGTCACGTAAAGGCTGTTGGTGCTCATCTGATGATTCAGCAGCTATGGTCGAATGTGATATTTGTAACGGATTTATACACTATCGCTGCCTTAGTTTGCCATTGTTTGAGCTCGATGAATTAATTTGTGACAAGCCTGCGTGTTATGTGTGTAAGCTTTTCAAACCGACATTATCTCAAGATAAACATTCAGAGTTAGCTGTAAAATCTTCGTAAAAAACTATTCTTTTTTCAAGAACAGAGCAGCTGGACTCGTGATGTCGATGGTTTGTCAAGCGATGGTATTTCTAAAATCGTGGAAATTTGCACAAAGTCTACTGCTAAAAGAGCTGTTGGCTCAATGAAATAATTGTGAGAAAAGCGCGAAAAGAAACGTAATTTTTTCATCGTTGGTATGCCCGAAACTGAACAACCTAAGACCGATCAAAGCAGTAAATATTTACACATAATACAGAATTATTGTGATAAACTTAATATTGATAAAAAGTGCAATTGAAACTACGTATCTCGACGGTTCTTTGGTTTTTGGTAGTCCACGTATAATTAAGCTCTGTTTTCGTCCTGGCTGGGCTACTGAACGAACGAAATTCTTACGGCGAAGTATTCAGTTATTTGCAAACTATCCGAAAATCCAAAGCAATCGACTTAAACCTTTTGTTCGCCTTGATCTCACGGAAAAAGACCGTAAATTAAGGGACGTATTAAAGGTTCTGCGCGAAAATGGTGAATATGTTATTATCAAAAATGGCGAGATAATACCGCGTTCAAGGAACAATACTTCTCGTAGTCAGTGAAACTGATCATTTCTGAGCAGAAAATTACGGATCAATTTCACATGCCTTGTTTTTTTAATTAATGCTAATTCTTTAATAAATAAAATTGTTGATTTCATTTAATTTTATAAACGCAATATAAATACTATTTTTCTGTTTACTGAAACATGGTTTGGACCAGATATAAGTGACCATGTTTTTGGTTCTGTTCTTCAAACTCATGTATTAGTGCGTAGTGACAGATCTTATCATGGTGGCCGTGGAGCTTGTTTGATTCCTAATAAATTGAAATTTTTAGTTTTCAACCAAGAGGCTAATAACTTTTTGAAGTCTTGATAATTGATTTTTGGTTTAAGAGATCAAGCTTTTAATCAAAAGAAACGTTTGTTTTTATATATAGATCGCCCACGCCAATTTGTTATGACTCGACAAACCATATCTTGACCTTTCTTAATTACTTTTGTGTAAAAAACCTTTCAGTTGCAGTCATAGGCGACTTAAATTATCCAAGTATAGATTGGGATAATTGTCAATCTCCTGACAATCTATCTAATTGTGATAGATTTTTCCATTTTTTTCTAGGTCACGGCTTTCACCAAATCGTAAATGATTCCACTGACATTTTTGGATATAAACTTGACTAATTTTGAAATGAACCTAACTTAATGTCTTATATTGATGGGTTAGTCCCTTGGCTACTTCTGATCATTTCATATTCCACGATATTTTTGCCCCCTTCATTGGCGAACCCATCCTTACTGCGTCAATTGGTCGCTATTTTTCTAAAGCCAATTTTGCGGGTATTCCACGTTTCCTTAATTCTTACAAATGCGATGATCTACTATATTCTTTTTACACTTTTTTTACACTTTCTACACTTATTAATGAATGTATTTATCCTTTCGTTCCTGTATTTACAAAACGTCATGTTAAACTTCTTGGTCGCGTAAAACTCACGACTGGAGAACTGCATGACTGGAGTTAATTTTGGAGTGTATTGCTTATGATTTATGGTTTTCGGTTTCCAAGACTGTGTGCTTGGTTCCAGGAATAATAGGTACTTCACATATAGGTAAACTAATACCGTATTACGTTGTAACCTAGTAATGTTATTTTCCTAATAAAATGAAGAGAGCTGACTTAAAAAATTAAGCCGTAGGGTCAAAGTATAGTGGCATATATATTACTAGAAAATATATATAGTCAATCATCGGCCTTGTGTCGAGTGAGAATTATCGGGGCGATTATAGTACAGGGGTTAACTCCATGAGTAAATTGGGGCGAGTAAGCGGCGTGGATCGAACGACCGATCTTGAGATCCCTTCTCTCCTCATAACCACCTGTTGTGCATTCCGTTCGAATCCCGGAGGAGTGAGAGAGACAAAGTTCCAACTGGGGCGGTGTACGTTCGTCACAACCCAGTTCATAATATAACACTGCGCGCATCTCGTTCGCGTGTAGGGTGACTGTAATAGAATTTTGTTTCCGTTTGGGGCATTCTGTATTAACGTCACAACACAACTAATAAAATATTAGATAACCTAAATCGTAAGGGGTAATAAAATAGAGTGAAAGAAGCGCCAGTAGAGCCACATTTTTAGCAGAGCAATACAAAACGAGGAGTAAAATCCCGGTGCTCATAACTTGGCGCTACTTAACAATAATTGTGCCGTGAAATCGTGTACTTGGTAACCGATTTTAGATAAACCTTCCTATTCGAGTCTTTGGTTCTCAAATCTCTGAACCATGAGTGCGTAGAAGTAGTTGCGCCTCCTCGCAAAACATAGGTCGCAAACCAAAGGAACGCCTGCTATATTCGTTGTCCCACCGGCATACTACTGGCCACACCTCGTTCCAATCAATCTTCGGTGACGAATCCCTTCCACATTTAAATGCCGATAGCCGTCATAAGTTCCCAGTCCATCCCTATCCCCATCCGTTTATCATAAAATAACAATTGAAACGGAGCTAGCGAAGCGAGCGAAATTTCCAATGAACGCGCTAAGGTAAAATCGTGAAAATATCATTTTTTGTTTGTTTCTGTCATTCGTAACTTATCTTCGGATGGATGGATTTCGGTAATTTTTTATTCGATAGCAAAAGTGACCAAAAAAACTCCGACCTCATCTTCGGGGCATTAAAACAGGTTTTTAGGGGTTCTTTGCCATGCGTGTAACAGTCTATTGCAGCCCATATCTTGAAACACAGCTTCGCATCGAAATATTTGAACCACCATAGAGAATCATCTTATCGAGATCTACCTTACTGACTTTTTTGTGGGACCACTTAGTGGGCCGCTGTGGGACCGAATGTGGTTCATCGACCTTTTGCTAGAAATAGCATGTGAAGAAATGTGTTACATCATAGAAATATGGTTCATCAACTCCTTACCACACAGGGGGGTTGTGATGCCGCTTTGTAGCCTTGGTGTGCCATTACTGTGTTAGGATTTTACTTAGACTTCCTGTTTGTAGCGGCTTGTATTATGACCGAGAAACGTCTCATTCCCCACTCAGACCACACTAGACCCTAAGCGGAACACTCAACCCAGTAGGACAGTGTAATTAGGATTATGTTAAGGCTAATCAATGTGTAACACTGACAACCCCAGTTACTTATATCACAGATTTTTCCAGCTCCGTACACCTGTAAACACTTCGTATATCTACGGCTTTTGTGGAGTATGTTTCTTTTGCAGACTTCTGCATTTTAGACAGTAATGCCGAATACAGGATTTGAGTCTGACCAAAGTATGGATTCTAGAACTCGTAAACGAACTATTAATGCCCGTAATACACGCTGTAAACTAAGACATCCTTTACGGAAGCCAAAAACGAGACTTTACGGACGAACTAGATCTCTGAATCGCCACATCTGCTGCTTGACCACGTTTGTCCAGCGAGCGTGGCACGGCTGGTCTACTCAGAGAAATTTGATCGGCCAGTCAGTCCCAGTACCATCGTAGACTGACAACCGTGAATCTTCAAGATGTTGTCGGGTATAGCTGCAGCTCCGTTTAGCGACACCTGTTGAAAGACGGGTCTTTGTCTGTGGCATCGAGTGGGGCCTCCTATAATATTAATGTAGGGAAATGTTACGTCGACTGAGTTTACCGTGCCGCCGAGCTGTGTTGTACCGAATGGGACTACGGTAATACTCGTAAGTGTTGTGTCGAGTGTGCTCGATGTCTCATTTTTGTATTCCAGTCGCTACAGTGCACAGACTAGTAAAGCTCTGATTCAGCAGAGTGGCCGATAAATACGAGGAGATGTTTCAAAATTATGCAATACATGTGAGCTATTGCAAAAGTGCTGCAAGGCGTAGGTCTCTCGAGTGGTAAGCGATCACAAATTAAGTGGGAATTGTTTAGAGTTATCGGTCGCGAACGAAATTGGTGTTTCCCACAAAATGCTTTACCGGTTCGCCGATTTGGTGAAATGCTGATATAAAAAATTCTATTTACAAAATACCGAAAGTAAACAGAGCGATTAGGTTGCTCTGCGCTTAGTGACAATTTCGTCGTTCCAAATTCAGTTTCCTGATCCCGTTTAAAGTCCCATGACAGCAATTATACTCCGGCAATATTTCAAAACCCACACTACGGTCATTTTAATCTATTTATTATCTATTGAACTATTTATTTCTTCCTGCACTGACCATAAAGACGAAGTAAAATTTATAAAAACAACAAATTAAAAAGCGAAGAGTGAATTTTACGTTGTAGGTCCAAAACAGTTGCCTTGCTTGATGTACACCATTACTTTTATAGTATTCGGCAACCCCGAATACTTATAATACCCATCTTTGTGATCTACATGCATATATACTTTTCGGTAGTGGAACTACATTTGTGAGCGGAGCTTGGGCTGTGGCATTAGGAATGTACTCAATTTTATGTTCTTTAAATAACTACATTGCATAGGGCTTTATCATTGGTAAAAATCTTATATTTGAATTCTTCGACCCAAAAACCCTATAATGGTTTGATCGAAACGATTCTATTTCAATAAATAACACAAATATTGCAAAATTCTCTATTTTAGCTGCATAAGCGTAACTAAATAGCTAATTACTAATTAACCACTCAAAATTTTTAATCCCAAATATCAGGTGCACACTCTGACATGATAGGCTTTCAAACCAACAAAAGTTTTTTAAAATCGGTCCAGTGATTCTTGAGATCCGTCGGACCGAACGAACGAACTAATGAACGGACGGACATCGACCTTTTTAATCCCAGACAGAAAATAAAAACGCTTCGCTTCGCTCCACTCAATTATAAAAAGTGCTAAAATATACCAAATTTTCCCGTCACCGTCCCCAACAAACCCAGTATGGGGTAAAAATATGAAACCAACCTGCTTAATGGGTTAGATAACTGTTTAATCCCATCGTTCACCCCAACCATCAAAAACCTATTGTGAGAAAATTTTGCAAACACTTTTTGAGGGTATTTTTAGTCTAGGCTCATACTTTACTTGATACGCGTTCGCACTCAATGTGCACGCGTCACTCCATGGTACACATCTCTCACCGACGCTTTCCATCGTTTTCTATCAATAGCAAATTCATGTCAATCATCTATTCACAGCGTCCATTTTCGACCGATGAGTTTTGGTGGCCGAATGGACTATTCTAAGGCTTCTAGGCATGGCCTTAAACCATGCTTTAAAAACGCCACCCCAAGGGCGTTTCCAACCACGTATGGGTGTTGCAAAAAGGGCTCGGCGAGGCACGCGCTCTACGCGCATCCGCATTACGTGCCCCAGCCAACCTAAAAGTCGTTCAATAATGACAATGAGAATGTTGGGTTATGCTAGGCTCATAGCTCAAAAACGGATGCCCTGATAAAAAACGTAGTAAAGTTGTAGTTATATTAGTCAATCAGATGACTCTGCCCAGAGTTACAAGCTAAAATGTTGGGTGACCCAAAATTCCCAAAATCGTAATACTACGGTTGTGCCGGTTCTGTGAAGATTTACGTAGGAAGTCATGGGAGCTGCGCAAATACAAAGCTAGGAGCACAACTACATTTCATTACGCGTCGAATAAAATAATTACAGAAATACATCAATCTGGTGTATAGTTATGAGACGGACAGGCGTCTAATACAATTTTGCCACAATTAGACGCTATTTGAAGAAAATATACTCGTTCCGATTTAATTACAGTTCACCGGAAAATTAAATTGAAGTAAACTTAAATTAAGACTGTTGTCACTTTGGTTGTACACTTAGTATTGTTTTGAATTTTGGCGGGGCCTGACTGTTTTGTTGCGATTATAGAGAATGAAATAGATGCGAATCATTAAATACTGTGATGGCACATTGGTTCCATAGAAATCCACTAAAGGCCACTGCCACCGCCAGTTTTGATCTTGGAAAGGCAACAACTGGTTCGAATTGTTCGAAAATAGTTGCGTAAGTAGAAGTTTCAGTAATTACTACAATTACATGGATCCATACGTATACTTATAACGAGCGAAGAGAGTAAGCACTTGTAAATTTTACTTTGTCCCACCGTCCGGATAGTTTTTCTAAATATAGTTAAGGCGTGTACATACGCTCAAACTTTTTGATCAAAATTTGAAACGATCTTTTTTTGTATCTTTGCAAGTTTGAACGTGTGAACACTGTTCAAACTTTTCATGAATTTTCCTGTACCCTATCATGGACGAAATGTATTACCGGAAAAAGTTTGAGCTTAAGTTTTGATGTCAAATTTTAAAATATCGCAATTTTTATTTAAAAAATTTTGAGCAAAAAATTTGAACGTGTGAACACTTATTCTAAATATAGCCGGGTAGTTTTTGACTGAAGATATTCACATACGGCATATTATAGTTTGTCTCTTGACCACATATAGGTTTCATCTATATACAATCCATGAGTATTGCACAGTTACAATCAGATTTAGGTGCTCAAAAATCGAATAAGTTAGTTCGATTTTGTTCGTTTTCGTTTTGCGATAGCCGATCGTTTTGCGCTTAATTTAACGAAGTTCGATTTCGTTAAAATATATAATGATTTAATAAAAACTGTTAGCTTGCAATTAATTTATCGAATTTACTCTAAATCAAAGATTGATCGATTGCGATACCGTTCGATTACGTGTGCGTTCAATTAAACTTGCAGTTAATTCTGATTGTAACGCTAGACCACCGTTACAGAGTGTCTCAACTTTTATGACCTAGGGAAAACGCGTTTAGGTTATATCTTAAAACTCATGCTTAAATTAAAATTTAAACTTAAATTGAAAATTGATTTTCAAAAATTTTTCATGTTTGTCTGGATAAGAACTACAACTTTGTTAACACTTTTGTCAGAATCGCGGATAAGGAGATAGGGTAACAAAATCATTTTGTACTGCAGTATTGTGGCTTCTCGTAGAGGACACTATATATATAACGCGGTAGCTCTCAAGAAGGTTTAGAAATAAGTTTTTGGATCTTGCTACTCACTAAGTAAGTTTACATGGGTGGTTGTTATGTCAATCGATAGGTCTCGTGGCAACGAGTCGAATGGTGCCTATTATCCGGATCCGGTCGCCGGTTTCGGAGATACCAGAAACCGTCGATTTCAGAAATTAGTAATCAGATTTCACTTTTTTCTTTTTTCCACCAAGCACTAACTTGTAAACGACACTGTCTGATGGTGTTAAATTTGGTGCCAATCAATGTTTCCCGAGATAGTAATGGTGCACCTCTGTTTCAAGTTATGGCCAAAACCTGTCAAATTTTGGGGAAAAAATCGGGACCTAGATTTTTTTCGGAGGTGTACAATTTGTTTTTGTCTTTTGAACTTATTTTTTTTTACTTGAACGAAAATCTTGCCAACCAAACAAAATATTACTGTTAGCTGTATGGCTACAATGAATCAAATTAAAAAAATAATTTTTATTCTAACATTAAAAGTGGCGAAATATTCTCGTGTTCAACGCGTGTTTTTGGAACTTTCGACCAATGTTGGTCATTTTTCACGATTTGCGGAATTTGAGTGAATATATCTCGCGTACCAGGAAACAGTGAAAAATCCGATAAGAGAAGTTTTTCGTACTTGTCCGACGAGTTGTACGTTAAAAAATCTGATTGTGGTATTTTGATAATTGGGGACTGGAACAAATTGGCCACTCTAGTGACGTTGTGAGCACCATTTTGACTTTGACCTACGCACCTTCATGTACCCTTAAAATTGACCTAATGACTTTTCAGGATGTCCAAAAACTTTATTTTTCGTATCTGGTTCGCCCAAAGTGCGCTTTTGGTCCGTTAACAAGCAAACTTGATCAAATTAGGCATCTAATGACCTTTTGAATATTATTTCCATTACATATTTACCATTCTATGCTTCTATTGGGCTAATCATGTTTCTGGGGATCCAAAAATTCGATTTTTCATTAGGGCATTAGGCATCTGCAATTTACAAATTGCCAAAATTATGTTCCAGTACAAAGTGTAAATTTTGGCAGTGATTTGATTTTGCCAATTTTATTGCCTTATTTTTTGTCGAATTGCCTTATTAAAAACACGTTCATTCCAGATTAATAGTTTGCGATTTGATATCGGTTATTACAAAACAGGATGGTTGGTGGCGTCACTTAAGTGTACTCACGCATAATAAGCCCTTTCTCTTAGAAAATGGATATTTTTGTATGTCTTTCGTGACAAGCCATTTCAGTCCAACCTTGAAAATTTCAAAATAACGTTTTTGCAATAAGCGCAGTCACTGGCGTGTTATTAGTTATGCAATGCAGTAGGTAATGTCACTCGTTTTAATGTCAATTTATTCTTTTTCTTCTGTGTTAGTGTTTTCCAGCGGATTGCAACGACTATAATCCTGATGATGATGTGTTAGTGTTTATCGATGGTTTAGTGGTCGCGTGGCCGAGTGGTTAGAGCGTCTGCTTCATAATCGTGAACTTAGGAGTTCGAATCCAGTGGCCGCGCTAATCTCCTTGGGCAAGGGACTCAGCCACAATTGCTTCGCAATACCTATGCGGTAAACAGGTACTAGATTTTGGTCTAGGCGGATAAGGTGACGGGTGGTGTAATGGGCAATCATCATGGGCAGCCTACACACAATGCTTCGGCATAATAGCTCGGAGTGTCACCTAGTGCCAATTGCATGTTTATCCGATGGTTTAAGATGTGTCCGGTTTTAGCGCATTTCGATATTACTCTTGGCTATTACCGTTTCATTTCAGGGAGGCCAGAATTTCAAGAGCACGATTGCTGGATCTTCTAGCAGACGCGAACAACGATCTGGAGACGGTTGAATCGGAGATAAAGCTATATCTTTCCTTATTATATGGTACGTATAATATAATATATACGTATAATATCTAATACGTATATTAGAGAATGGCTTAATGTTGTTGTTGCGATTATTTCATACGCGTTTGCATATCTGTGACGCGGTTATTTAAAATTTTGCTTTGCAAATTTTTTGACGACCTGTATACTCGAAATTCTGACGAAAACATTTGCAGTTGAGGCCAATCAACATGATCTAATCAGGCTGCATTGTTTTCTAAATATACTTGCCTGTCCACAGCCTTTCGAAATATATTGACGTCCACGTGTTGATTTTCCGCCGAAATTTCTCTTTTTCAGATCAGTCTTTCAAAAAAATAAGAAATTGTCGTATTAGTCTTTCATCTGTATCACAATTTTAATGCACCATCGCGTTTTCGGTCATGTCGGGAACCATAGGACACCATGAGTGTCGATAGGGTTTATGACGTGTAACGCATCCCCTCCTCCCATTGTGTCTCGCCCCGCTCCAGGCGCGCGAAAATTTTTAGCAATTATATTTAATAATTGGCGTAAAAATTTTGGCAAAAAATAAGACAAATCACGAAAAATTTATCGCGTATGGTGAAAATTTTTGCAAGATTGGGAAAAACTGAGTTAATAATGTCAAAAATTCCCTTAAGCCTAAGCCGACGCACTTTTGACGCTTATTGTCGGGTTATTGTGCTAATAAATATTTTAACGCCATGATTTTGAAGTATTTGTGTCTGCCCATTGTATCCATTCGTCAAGAGGACTGATTGAAAGCATCCAATTTCTGACATTAAGTTTTGTGTTACTGTACGGTTTCCGAGCGCTCCTTGATCGAGAAATGTCTAGGATTCGTTTTGTAACTACCAGGTTTTGTCGTATTTGAGCAATTCGTGGCTGTCCCAGATATCTCATTATAAATAGCAGTTGAGATAAGCCACCCTGTGCAAATCAAATTCGTGCTGTGCATTTATGATCGTTCTCTGTCTTCACGTTCATCATGTTCTTGAAGTGCTGCGATCGCTGCTGTTTTGCGCTCTCCGAAGTGCCGCGGATGCTTTGATCAACTATTATCTTCGAATAATAGCTGCTATGAAAACTTAACCAAACTCAGTTAAAGTGCCGGTATTCATATTTCGTCCCGATTAGTCAAACGTTCCCTTTTTAATTATTAAATCCTCCTATTATTCATTATTAAATGCTAATCATTGTTCCCTGGTGTTGGTCTACCACACTTACTTCATTTGACTGCAATATTTGTTTCAAAATGTATTATACTAGTCAACAAGGCATTGGTTTGTGTGTATTTCTAGAAACCACCGAAATCACAAATCATATTTAGTTTTTTTTTTATTTCCTTTTCAGGATTTTTAATTCCTCTCGACGGCGAAGGAAACGACAGCAAATTGCGTCAACTGCAACGTTTTAAATGGACAAATAGCGTCCTTGGACAACTGCCGGTGTAAGCACTACGATTATCGATTAGAACCTTGGGGTTGTTATGAAATGTTCCGGTTTCAACACTTAACGGCTGCTCAGCTGAGTTTCAGCTAGTAGTATGATTATCGGAACGCGAAATTTCGTGAATCGACTACGTTAAGTGAACCCCGGAAATTAAAACGGGAAATATTTTTAGGGACTAACAGTGTGTTATGTATCACAAATTTTGTGAAAAGCTGACTAACTGTAACGAATCGCTACATGTCGACAACTTCCAGACACACCTAAGAGTAAACCGGTAATTATCGCCAACGTGGTGAATTATGATTGTTGAAAAGTAATTTAGAGAGATGTACACGGTTATGTTCACCAACAATCTACATAATGAGCCGAATATCGCCATGTTGCTTGAATATTTGATGATATTACCTTCTTATTGCGTATTTACAAACATAGAAAGTGTATGTACTCTACAGACGGCATGAAATTGTTCTGCAAAATAAGACCGAAACTCCCTAATAACTCTAGCGGTTACCGTGATGTTGCCATTTTCATGTATTTTGGGTCCCATATAACAATTTAAAAACCATTTTGGCCCAAATGCCGCGTCCTAAATAACAGCGTTTGCAAAACGTTTGAGAGGTTTATTTGCTGTACGAAGTGAACCTATTTGACTCACATATATCAAGCAGTTGTCGAGATACAGTAAATGACATAATTTTTCGGCCCTACCGGAGGCTGCTAGGCCCGCTTTTTGTGGGCAAGATATTGAAAGCGCACAGATAGAGATTTCAAGCTTTCAAATGAGCTATCGCGCGAATTAATTCGCCCAGCCAGTTAAATATGTGATTGTCATCCTAAATACCCAACAACCTATATTGTCAAATTTCACAACTAGCACGGCTAGTAGGAATTTGTCGCATCGCTATTTTCCCTCACTACACTTAGAATCCAATAATAAAACATTGTTCAAAGAAGAAGCTTGATTGCTTGGCCAAACCAAAAGCCAAATACATAATTTCTTAAAAGAGTCCAGTCTGCACACTGCTGTCTGAAACCTATAATTTTTGCAGTTCAAAGTATTCTGCTGTCGGAGTCTATATTGTTTTTGTGTATACATGAACTATGCAAATTTTGTATGAGTGGAAAACATTTAGGCAGAGCTCACTGGATCCATCACTTTTTGTCACGCGTCCTACGAGAATGCAGGAACGTCTTTATTTCCTTGTTTATAGTTTTGTTTAAAAGGTTCCGAAAAACCCCTAAAGTATTAACTTACTAATATGTTTGGATTGGCGGCTATCAGTGTTGTTGGAGGGGTCTGCTCATTATACTATGTCTCACCGTCTTCGTAAGAAGGCACTTCAATGTTGATGTTTCTGGTTTTGTTTTTTTCGGGTACAACTGGGCCTCTCCCGCGAAATATATTGTATCCTCGTGCACAGATATGTATTGTTGCCCCGCCCCGTTTGCACACACGCTTTAGCCCTTAACCAAATATAGTACCGACCAATAATAGGCGTTATGGAAAAAATTGGATTCGTTCTAAATTCAATGAAATCTAAATTTGAAATTTAATTAATTACCCTAAAATCTAAATGAATCGAAATTTCGTTTATTGCAGCATTTCATGTCAAACGGGATTGAGCGGCGAACTGAACAATTTTTTGTTAATACAGCTGAGTCTGCTTATAGTCAATGCGCTTTGCTATTACAGTGGAGTGATCGTTTGGTCCCGATCAAGTTGTGTAGACTAAAATAACGCCGGAATCTTTGCGGTAGTTTTTTATCTCGTACTATGTGAGTTTAAATCCACTCAGCTCTACTAATATTTTTGTTTTCTTTCTATTTAGAGAAGCGAGTGATACGTGGTTTGAGCTGCTGAATTTGATAATCGACATCGGATTGTGGTACACAAAGCATTCCGCCAAAATTGCCGGAAAAGACGAGTAACCTATGTCTCTCTAATAATGTTGGATATTTTCAAGCAGAATACCCACTTTCTGTGCTTTAGCTATTTATTTATACTGTTGTACTAGCTCGGGTGGTGGTGTATATAATGCTATTCATTTATGTCGCCAGAGTGTCTAGTATCTGTTTTGTTTTACATGAGTACTAAGTTATTAAAGATAGTATATAATAGTTTTGCGAATTATTGAAACTGAGCGAGCGAAGCAGGCGAAGTTTCTACCGTGGACGCTAGGGGGAAAATCGTGAAAATTTCTTGCTTTTCTGTTGCTGTCATCCATACTCATCATCGGGAGCGTGGATTTTGATAATCGGGGCGTAGTTTAACGTAGCCGAGATTGTGTGTTCCAGGGGTGAAAGCTCTTAAATTCCGTTATCGGTCATAACTCGGAAACGACTTAACTAATTTCCATGATCTTGGGCTCATTCGAACCGGCGTGGTCGATTTACCTTTGTACATTAGCGAACCTTTTTAATGTGAAGTCTGGTTCCGGGGTTAGAGGTAAAAATGAGGGTTTTAACCCTATTTTAGTACACTTCACGTGTGTAAGGTTATTTTTATGGTTTTATTTCAGATTTAAATGATAAATGCAGATACCTCTTTTTTGTGTTTCGATTATAGCTCTGGTTATGGGGTTTGAGGTTTGGCACCTCGTGGTTCCTTGACCCAAAATTCGAAAACTTGTTCTGACGTCCTGCGCTGCTGAAAACTTACAGTTGGTGGTTTCGGGCATGGGAAACTCATTGCTCGGTGTTGGTTGTGCTCTGCGACCCATGAGTACGGGGTATAGCGCCCCATAGTTCCTCAACCCAAAATTCCTAATTTCATTGTGACGTCCTTGGCGTCTGGTAGCTTGCATTTAGGGGTTTCCTGTCATGGGAAACTCATTGTCGGTGATAGTTTTGCGGTAACTTGTGCGATATTGTGTGATATCTATATATATATTGTATCGACATATGTTATCAAGTGGTGATCGGCTGTACACGCAAAATGCGTAGGTGTAGCTATGCTTCATCTCGATAAAGTTGCTAGCATTTTGGATAGATAGCAAAAGTGATGACGGTGTGCCGTGTCGTTGAACGCGAACAGCTCCTACCCCATTTTAGTGGTAAAAATGGCCAAGAACATGTACTTAAGAGTCAATTGCCGAATCTAGTACGGATACAGGTTTTTTGAAGCACATATTTCGATACACAGGCTTTGAATCGAAAAAGGAAACCAGAATATAGCGAAATACAGAATCAGCTCATCGACTTATACTACTTTGTAGACCATAACTTAGGCGACCACTCCTCGGTAAGCTGTTATCCCTAATAGGGTTCGTCGACCCTTTGCCAGAAATATTGATATTTCAAATTTTGTCATGTTGCGTGCTTTTACATTACAATGAGTGCCCATTAGGCTACCAACCACGCCGGGTACGATGGTTTTACAACTTGACAATATTTTACCTTTTCATGGTGTTTCAAGCATTTTACTATCGACGAACTCGACTTCTAAAATGTAGTGCGTTTTCATTTGGTTGGTTATGTATTTCGTGCAGGGCGTCAAGAATACTTATATATAGGTATTTTTTCTGAATTCTGAATGCAATGAGTTTGTTATAAAGAGTACATCACGTACATTTCACGCCTTGTCATACGTATGCAGTTTGTTTAGGGCAATGAACCTTTTTGGTATAAGTTTAATTTAACAGATCTCCTTTGCGACGACGTGGCCCGAGCGTCTTTTTCGAGGCGAAGATTTTGAAATAAGTCCTCGCGTCTGACTAAAGGGTACAAATGGAGATTCTAAGTTTTTGAATAGTCATGTCACAATTCAATCTTTCGGCTGACGTTGATACATGCCTGTCACCTCAAAAAAACCAGAAACGGACACTGCCAAAATTCACCACTCTGGCCAGTGAGAATTTCACTATTTCGCTACGCTCGGAATTCATTTAATGTTAGGTTGCTTACTCTTATAGTAAACCTGTGTATTTTCAGAGTATCTGAAGATGAAGCGAAGGAAATTCATCGTTGTTTAAGAAAAGCTGCCGGAATGTTTGCTTATGTTAAAGTTAGTTTTTTGAAAGTTTTCGCAACTTTGAAATTATTACAGTCAATAGCATCGCTTTGTAAAATATTTACATAAAATTGTAAGCGTATAAATTGTTCTCTTCTAATAGGCTTTGTGCGGTCGTGTTATTGTTGTCTGATGCATATCAGCGATTAGCAAAGTGATTGATTCAGTCACGTACAAACGATGGATACAATATTACCGCGAAATTGCGTCAGTTCACTTCTGCGCTTTCCTTTTGTCCTTGACTTGTGTTCGGAATGTCGTCGCCTGTGTTCGTGTTTTAGGAGGAAAAAGGCCGCGCGGAGCCAATTGATCTCCCCGGGAGCGATTTCGATCCACGGGTCTTGGACGCATACATTTCGCAGACGACTGCCGAAGCACAAGAAGGTAACCATCGTTCTAACTCCGTTCGTATAAAACTATTAGGATAACTCAAAGTTTTGCCGCGACGTGTTTAGTTTGTGGCAGCAAATTGTAGACGCACGTCAGAGTTGAAGCAATGTGACGTTTTCGCAGTGGGTTAGGATGAGTTATAGGTCTGTAACATTTTACGTCATGTTCGTCCTACCACGTATTTGAAAAAATCTCTTATGACAACACTAAATCTAACATTTATTAAATAAACTTCCTATAAATTACTTCCTAAATTTATTGTTTTCTGTATATAACATACTTTTAAATTAAATGGTACTATTTCTCTTGCCAAACGAAATGCATTAAGCCCTGAAAATATTTGTGTGACAATCTCAAGTACCTCAAAATATGTAGCATAATCGTCTAAAAAATTTCCTCCAAAAACGGATACGACGCACCTCCAAAGTCCAGCTCGCATTTTTGAGGGTCAGGAATATAATAATGGAGGAAAAGCCTATCCGAAACTGGTGTATACTAGAGTGACTACTGGTACTAAGGGTTTATTCATGGTCACATGCTGTGGAGGAACTCAAGATTGGTAAAACATTTTCACTTTGTACAGGACTCGTGAGAACGCTGCTTAAAATCTTTTCCGTGTTTTGTTCTTGCAAGGGCATTCTTGGAAACTGTCCCAAAATTATTGTTTTTGAAGGTTAAATCAATCCCGGTCCTCTTTTCAAGATGCTGTCATCAACATCTGATATGACACGTGCAGTATTTTCGGTCGACTTTTCTAATTTCCTTTAATATCAATGAGGATGTGAATTTGCCACATATTGAGAACATTCAGCACAACTATATTGGGGAAATCGAAGCGTGAAATATTTTTGCATGGCATTTTAATATTGTTTGTAACACTAATGAATCCTGTTTTTGAGTCAAAGCGAGCGGAGGAAAGTGGTTAGCGCGAAATATTGCGAAAATTTATTTGTTTTTGTGATTTAGTGACCGTTGCGAGAGCGGTGGAATTGAAGCACTCGGCAAGCTTGATTTCGGCTCTGGCCTACGAAACAAGTCAAATGTTCGAGAAAGCAGGTAACCTAGTTTGATCGTGTTTATAAATATGTAAATTTGTTTATTAATGCCGTTGCGGCTACAGTCACATAAAGATGTCTCAAGATGTGATATTCAAAATTTCTGATTATGGATTTTCTGGACGAACACGAAGACGACAATGTTGTGTGAGATAACAGTACCATAATTATGTACAGTCAGTTGTTGGCCCTGTGAACAAAATGCTAAGCTCTAGTTTTAGTTACGGCATTATTCCATATAACTATATATTTGGAGTAGCCAGATATATCGTGGTGTCGGATTTTAAGGGAACTAAAAGGAACGTAGCTAGGCGCCTTTATGAGTGAGCTTACGTTAGGTACATTAACCATGGTTGGACGGTTCTTTTATCAGAAACCAAATTGAATCGCTCAAAAATTCGCAATAGCAATTTTGCTGTCGATATATCGCTGTTTAGCTAACACGAAGGACAAAATTGTGGATATAGAAACACAGTTTGCGGCGTTTACGAATATTTGCCGTTTGTACACGTTTGTTCGAGTTCATCAAATGACATTCTTAGTCGCGTTGTTGCGTTCACAGCCTTTAATGCATTAATGTATGCGATAAAAATGAAATTTCAGTCGCGTTTTTCAAGTGTTCATGTTACTAAATTACGATGCTAAATTCTAAAATAGTGACTGCTCGCGTCCTATCGAAAATCATGTCCTTGAGCGCGAGGTAAAGTCACGACTTGTGTCCGAACTCACGTTTTGAGATCGTGAGCAGGCTTGACAAATAGCAATCCAGCTATAAGCACCTAATGTCAACTAACGCCTTAGGTGTTTGCCCAAACTGCAATATAACGGAAACCGGCTTCTCCAAAGAGCGAAGGTGGAGCGCCCTTGCCATTTTGGGTGCATCTGGGATAAACCGGTTCTCCGGTTAGGACTCCATCGAAAATTTTTGCTCCCTCCTGTGAAAAAATTCCAGGACATGCAGTTAGGACCGGAAATAAAAACAAATTATTCGCAGATCGTTCGCGAAAAATCAATAGCTGTTAAATTATTATTATTCCCAAATTTTTCGCTAACTGTTCGCCAAAAATTTGTTTTTATTTTTGTCCACAACTCTAAAACTTGATGTCAAATTTATCAAGCGGAATTGGGTTCGATACATACGGTTTGTGCCTTTGTGATCTACGCCTAGCCTCTTTTATACATTTACTACATCTGTTACATTTAAAAGGCTGACGTACTGCACCAACAAGTAATTACTCCGGTCCTGTTCGCTTCGTCCTCGCTCGCTCGAAAAGCTGCAGTGATTTCTGGAGCCGATGTTGCACTGAATAACAGTGGTCTGTGGTAGAAACTAGTTCGGCTCTTCGATCTAGATACGGACGGCGAAACGCATATTCGAAACGGAGAATAATCGAATAAGCGCTGAGATAATTTTCTACAGTGCTATTCTCAAACGTTGATTTATAGTTTGGGTGTTTAGAAACGCTTAGGTTAGGCCCAACTGGACCTAACACGATACCCAAAAACAATAATTAAGAAGTTAAACTGGACACTAGAGTAACAAATCTTATCCTTATTTTTATGAAGTGTGTGAAATTGTATTTGTGACTATACTAAAAGGTGATTCAGCTTAAAAGTCGTTGTAAAATTAATGACTGGCTAAAAATTCAGATGCGGTGGAAACGATTCGTTCGTTACAATATTTTCTGTAAACTGTTATATTCCACCGGTGATTAACAGCTTTCTGTCTCGGAACTGCCAATATCGAAAATGGAATTGAATAATGGCTAAATTGAAAAAGAAAAGTGGAATAATATGTAGTTCGCTAAGAAGCGGTGCCTGAAATGCGCGGTGAAGATGAACTAAAATACAAGGACGGTTGATTCCGTTTGATAATTGCCTATTTATACACTACAATATGTCGGATTTTGGAAGAATTTGAAATATAGCGTTCTATTTATGGTTGTTTTTAGTTGATAAGCGACGGAAAAAATAAATGAATCAGGTACGTCGTACATTTGTCAAAAGATCAAAGACAAGGCCGCCATCACTTAATTCCAGTGAATATTTCAGTGAAATGTGATTGAATTATAAGAAACTAATTAGCAATAAAACGATGATGTCATTACAACTGGTCCTGCCGCCAGATATTCAATGAATCTTAATGGATTGTGGTGTGGCCTTTCCATTTTCTACTGAAAATTATACCAGTGGGCGCGAACTCAGGGCACAATGTTCCGAACCAGGGGACATGAAAAAGTATGGATCCCTGCTTTTCCGAAGGCTTTGAAATATTTGGGAAATAGTACCCACATTGAAGGGGATAAAAAATTTATCTAAGAAATATTTAACCTGTGGGAACCCAAAATTTTAGCGGATCTCATGTATTCGAAATCAAGAGACATTATCATCCTAATAGCTCAGGTGTGTAAGTGTTGACGTTTATCAACTGAAAGCTGTTTAGCCAGGTGTGATGACCTGTTTAATCAGTTATGCGAAAAAAATATTAATTTTAATATAAAAATAAAGAATGAAAAAAGTACCTTCCTTCCTTGCGGTCATCATTTTCGTGTAGCTTCTGTGATCGTGTGATCGGGAAATCAATTAGCTCTCTGGTTTTGTCTTGTGGCTTGGTGGCGTTGTGGCTTATTTGGGTGATAAATAAAATACACGCTCAATTTATTTGTGATCGTGGATCGGACAAACTTACAAAATATTCATTCTGTTTTTATAATTTTGTTTATCTTATTTCAGACAATAGCATCAAGTCCCTTGATCCTGATCGGTTTGAGAAATGGCGTTCGTATTTACAGCTGAAGCAACAGTTTTATCTGGCAATGGCGAGTTTTGTTATTCTTATGTAACACATCCATGCTGGATCGTTACGAGATATGTTAATCCTGGCCACAGTCTAATGGCCAAAATTAACGAATTTGACTACGTATATTTTCTCCCAAATCGAGCCACAGCAACTATGGTTGCGCGAAAGCGAAGCCTTTCTACCCGCCCGCGTATGCATATGTAATTGGAACAGATTTGATAATCACTATTTACAGCGTATTTGATAATCACTATATACATATGTAGGTAATTGGAAAAAATTAGAAATCAATATATATATTGGTAATTGGAACAAATCAGAAATCACTATATATATGTTGGTAATTGGAGCAAATCAGGAATCCCTATATATATATGTAATCGGAATAAATCAGGAATCACTAGGCCCAATGATCTCGCTACATAACTATGTATTCTTGACAATTCGTTCTGCTCCGCCGCATTTTCATGATCCGTATTGATATCACTACTATTTCAGGAATGGTTAACTGTCGTATTATATACTGTTTGTATCGCCATAAAGGCACTCACTGACACATTTGATTTGCATATTTTTGTTACTTTGTTGTACCATGTTGCTCGTTTTGCCATAAAGGCACCCATTGACATAATTATTATGTGTCGATGTAACATGAATTTATTGATTTTTGCGAACCTAATAGTACCATTATTCTCGTATATACATGTTTAAATTGATAATTTGAGTATGTTGATTATGTACAACTGTTTATCCATTCATCGTATCATATTTATGCTGATTTCGTTTTGTTAATTAAGGCCGTAAAAGTGCCTTTCCATGTATAATTTCGTTGTAATCTTATGCCGCTTGTATGATTATCGCTATACTTTGTTGTACCCTTGATATTCATAATTGATAAAATGTATATGTGCGTGAATAACATAACTTTTGATTAGGTTGGATTTTGAGAGCAACTAGTAATTTTACGCATAGGAAACTAGTTTTTATAGGTAGGATCGTTAGGGTTTGGCGTGCTATTGCAATGCGAAGTTGTTCTTTCTACATGGGATTTACATTGTTCCAATATGTTTGCCCCGGTTGTTTCATTTATATATCATTTTGTAGTTCCAATTTTATTTCCCCACCAATATTTGGTTTTGGAAGGCAGATTGGGTGATAGGGCAGTCGTTGGCTGACTCCCAATCGAACTAATACATAATCGACATTTGGCAACATTTTCTGGAAGGAAAATTTTTTCAATGTGCACGATGAAAGACTATGAATTTGGATAATTTGTGATAGCCTAATAGCATAGTGATTGAGTTTCGGGGGTTTTATAGGTTTAGCTAAAAAGTATTCTATTACGTAAATAACGTAATAATGTTGAATTGCTTATATTATCGTGTTTCCAGTTAGATGTTTTTAGTTTGCATCGCAAGTGGTACAAAAGTTGCGCTATTCAATCGGCTGCGTTCGCAGACTGTGAGCACCCGATATCTTCATGTTCAGTGCAAAAGGAAATTTCCACGCCAGCTCGCAACAATGGGGCGCATTCACTATTCATCTGCGTAACTATAATTATGTTTTCTATGACAACCATTTAGTTATTTTTAATGTCAAAAGAAATGAAGGGGAGTGGTTTTGGTGAATTCCCCCCGCCCCCGGCTACGCTCTCTAGGGATTTCTTAATATTTTTAGTAGTCGCATACTATAGATTCTCTGCTCGGAAAAAATTGTACCGATCTAGGCAATGAGTCCGTCTTATGTATTAATTTTTGTCGCAAATTATATAACTGTATCACCAAATAGGCAGTAGCTCAATACACCAAAGCTGAAATCAAGTTTTAAATTTATGTGCTATCATACATGTTATGTAGCCTCCGCACTTAACATCCACAATGCAATCATATGTTTTATGTTATTTTGAAAATTTGTCGTTTTTTTAGGTGCACCGAAAACCGCTATCTCAACAAGATAATAACGACGGTATATCTTTATCGCATGCCTTATGTGCATAACACAGTGATTTTATTTTTCTGGTATTTTATTGTAATTTTTAAAACTAATGGACGACAATATACATTTATAATAATGTCAGCTATCGTAGGTTTGTTATACGGTTCGCTGAGAGATAAGTACAAAATGGTAGAAAATTTCGAACGATATAAGAAGATTGCGCCGATTAACCGTAATTTCGATCAATTTCGATTTTGATACAAATTGAATAATTTCTTGATTTTCAAACATGGGTTTATTATGCTTCCAGTAGATGACGACGAAGAAGAGTCGGAAGAGTTTACTGTTAAAGACAAAACTAAAGCGAGAAACGGTCAACTGTGGCTAGTAGTATACCGTCTCTTAGTATTCTATAGAAAGGCGCTCATCTGCGTAATGACAAACTGACAAGACAATCAATATGCGTCCCTGGCATAGAAATTTCTGTCTGAAACTTGTGTACAACTAACAGCGTTTAACGGCAGATACGCAGAAAAAATGACACATGATTATGGCAGTGGAAATTTCAGATAAGAAAACACAAAACGATAATGTTTATCTGCTTATTTTGACTAAATTGAGTTAGCCTGGAACTCATAAAATTATGTAAAAATCAAGATTAAAATACAAAATTTCGAAAATCTTATAACCCAACCAAAGGTGCTCTGTCACAACCAAATAACCAAGATAATTTGCAGTTTTACGATGACAACAAAATAAAAATAATCTAATACTACTGCAGCAAACACTACTAACACCAAAGTTACCAACACCATCATTTAGATGCGAAGGAAACTACCGCTAAAACTCATTATGTTTGGAGTATCGGCGTAGCAGTGAAATGTCTCAAGCAGAGCCAAGTTACTGCAGCGACTTAGGAACGAAACCACTTGATGAATATTTCGAACGTAAATTGCTAACCTTTTCGTTGCACATGTGTCAAGGAAGTAACGAAAAACAAACGGGGTTGTCAGATCACCAATGATACCTAGAAGGAATATGGTTAGTGATTTGTCTGCACATCGATTGAAAAGTTTCGGTTCCGGTCATTTTTGAGGAACCGCTGGTATCCACACTAGCGGAAAAGCTGCCATTTGTGTTATTGGTGGCAGATTGATCAGCGATTGAACAAGATGTCAGTCGTTCCTATAATAAATTATGATTAAATGAATGGATCAGTTGTTTCACGACATGTGATGTCACATTAAAAAACTCTAACCTTACAGCCAGCCTCTCCAAGCAAGGTGGCGGCCGGACTTTTGAAACTGTCAGTACAACGTTCCCAACAATTCGCCGGTCCCTCCGAATGACTAAAATGAAGCGTGTTATGGATCAGTGCTCTCCACGTATTTCTGGATCCACCATGTTGAAGCCGGGACCCCGGTAGTATCTTTATCCTGCTTACACGCCGGTGCGATAAATTTCAAATATCAGTCACGAACTAGGTGTGAAGGATGGACTTATAGGGTTATTTAATCCGCTAAACACATAGGTTTAATTATTGTAAACCGATACGAAGTATGAGTTTGTAGTTTTCTTTGTTGACGGTGTGGAGGGTTGGAAACTTTATGCAAAATTGCTGGACTTAAATTGTCAAATTTTACCATTATGTAAATTCAGCTGTACGCGCAGTTTTATTGGTTCAGTATGTTTCCAAGGGTGCCCTGAATGTGATAAAATTAATAATTCTAGTTGCGTGGAACGTTGTTGCTAGTTGGTTCGAATTATCAGATTATGACTTTTGTAATAGTTAGCTATAAATTTTAAACTTTTCGTCTTTTTAGGTTTTTCAAAAATTAGCCTTCCCCCCAAAAAACGGCTTTTGCATAATAGAGGATAGGCTCCAGGTATGTCGACCTCCTCTTATGTCCAAGCCATGGCCCAAGGTAAATTTTGTCTTCACCTGGGAAATTTTCTTTACGACTAAAAATTATGAAAATATTCTCCCGTGAAGTAAAAAATATGCGTATTTTCAATATTTTGGCTAATAAATCTCCAAATTATCACCTGTGGGACTAACATCATGTATAATTTTCTCTTGACGCATGCACAATTGCATTCAGTTTCTACATTACACATTTTCGACGTTTTGTGACAGATACAGCATTTCATGGTCCCGCCAATTCAAGTGGACAGCGTTCGATTTCAAATGGGTAATCGCCCCATGTTTAGTCCCCCCTTGCCTTCAGGCTTCGGACTAGAGAACCGACCAAATCGTGCGCCCCCAGGTATAACCGGCGGAAATTAAAGTAGCGTTGTCAGTAATGTATTGCAGGTGTATTATAATTGTTATTCTGAAGCCTTAAAATGGCACAGGCAGCTCAGTTTTAGACCTTACAGTGGTCTTTGAGCATTGACTCATATCACTGTTTGTTGTGCAAGTAACTACAGTCCCGGCCAAAATATGTAAATTCGAAATCGATCGAAATTTCGTTTAATAGCATTTAATCTGTAAAGTTCAATCCATCATTCTGCACTTACTTCTTTACAGTAGTAGCTCAGTTTAGTATCAATTTTGGTAAACCACAACCGTTTCACTAAAAATATGCCTAAAAATTTGTAATTAAAAACTGAAAACTACTAAAAACGAAAAAATATTCTAAAACTGACCCCAATCTTTCATTATTACAATTTTTTCAAAACATGAGAAAACTTTAATTTGGGATTTTCTTCACATAAAAATTCGTAATCCGTTCACAGTGAGAAAGACCAGGCAGTAACATACTGCAATCTATCATCCCTAACAAGAAATTCAACCAACCTTACAATGACCTGAAAATAATAATTGTACAACAGTAAATACCTTTCGAGCGTTTTTTGTTAGAATCGACCACATTGCAGTCTTCAATCGTTTGACATTGATGTGAGTCATTTTCTTCGCGTATGTAATTTTCATCCCATGAACCTAAAAGCAAAACGATAATAAAACCTACAATTTCATAACTAATACAATAAAATTATAATTGAGATTTAGGATTTAATGTTTACGGTTACCGATGTAGAATTTTTTTATTATCTCGAAACGGATTCCGTCTCATTTAGACTCTCTCTTTTTTTACTCGCACCCTACAAATTGTGCCATTTTGTAACTTAAGACCCATTTTGGCATAAAGTGGCGATATAAAATACACCACGTTTCAGTTTAACAATATTCTGCAGTCTAATAAAATGTGTAAACCAAAAAACAGGTGCTGCTCATTTTTCAAATCCAATCAAATTAATTCGGGATAAAGACAGTCATTTTATGATTAAACTCTCCAAATAATAATTGCAGAAAACGAATGGAATTAAATTTGGGTGCAGTTCTGTTGGCCGCTATAATAACTTATATGTAGAAAGAACAGTATGAACGTTAATTGAAGGAAATTTGTGCCCAGCCACTAAAGAAGTCTGTTTTAAAAAAACTTGTCCAGGTATACTTTTAAAACTCATAACTTTTTTAAATCGGTAAAACATTATGACAAAACAAACCTAAACAATCATGGAATTTTAAGCATATTCTTGAGAATACCTTATTCAGTAAGGAGATTTGCTCAATGCCGGTTATAGTACTGTCAGGTACATACCAGTATGATACGAGTACTCAAGACGAGTATGAATCAAGTTCGTATAGTTGCGTAATGAAAAATCAAAATCCATGCCCTCATGCTTGCACAAAATTCATTCATTTGTGTAAACGAATCTAAAATATCACTAATAGTGTTGCTCCGAATCGTAACATATCACCTTTTTCTAATGATTTCTGCTATTTCATTTGGCTATATTTGTACAGTGCGCATGTAGCGTTTATTAAGACATAAACCAAAATAATTCAAACCTTCAGTTTGAATTACAGTACTCAACAGTACATAAATGACTGTTGCTTTTGAGCGAGCCAGCAGTGTTATAAAATGCTTCAAGCATCGAGCGAGCTAATGATCATGATTCTGGCGAGTACTTAACAATGTCAAATACTGCTACATATAATATAAGCAAGTTTAAGTCTCATTCTGGACACTTCATTATGAAATGATGGGGAAATCCCACTCGACGATATCACTGACCCACTCGCTTCCAGTCCCAATCTACCATAAGATCTCCACGCTCGATATATGATTAAGAGTACAGAACAATAAAATTAAGGACGGGTGAAAACATGTTAGTAGCCTTTAGATTATTTAATAAGGCAATTACGAAATCTAATAATATCAGTAGCGAAAATGTGCATACATATCAAAAAACTGGCCAAAAATGTCAAAAAAAAATTGTATACATATTTTTTGATATGATTCTCTCGGTTTATCGATTTGACCGTATCGGTTCATCTATCAGTGTTAAATCCAAAATACTTCAGTTTTCAAATCTGTATTTCCGTTCTTCTCAGGCCCTTTCACCGTAAACGAATTTAAGCTAACTTTTATAGACTTACTGCAGCAAGATGAATTTACATACACATTTAAACTAATACCGACCGTTCTAATTTTGGAAGAATCTTTAATCTGCAGTACCAGATACAACCGGAAAACTTATCGAAATTTAGCATTCTCTGCTCTTTCCTTCTCTTCTGTGCCTCGTTTTTCGTATCGGTTCATCGATCAGTGTTAAATCCAAAATACTTCCGTTTTCAAATCTGTATTTCCGTTCTTCCCTGGCCCTTTCACCGTAAACGAGTTTATGCTAACTTTTATAGACTTATTGCAGCAACATGAATTTACATAACACATTTAAACTAATACCGACCGTTCTAATTTTTTGCAAGAATCTTTAATCTGAGACCAGATACAACCGGAAAACCTATCGAGGTTTAGCATTCTCTGCTCTTTCCTTCTTCTTTTGTGCCTCGGTTTTTTGCTTCTTTTTATTATTATTCTCAGTTTATTTTTTGTGTTATCCACGTTTTCTAAATTCTACATGAGTTTGTACTGCAGGTTTGTAACACTGAATAGTCAATTAAAGTAATAAAAAACTTGAAGTGTTGTAAAATAATGTGCTCACGCCATCCACTAGTTTCAAAATTTTTTTCTATCTTGAATTAAACTTTTTCATGCTCAAAAGGTTGTTCTATTTCCATCGCAATATATTTGCACAATAAACCAAGCCCAACACAGAACTACGTAAATTGAAAACAATAGAGCATTTTATTTACTGCAAAGGCCAATGGCATGTTTATTAAGAAAATAAATGCATTTTTTCAAAGCAAAACCTTTGCCGTAACGCATTACCTCGGCATTTCGCTTATTTGTGTATGAGCATTTTTCAGTAACAACCCTGCTTTACATAGCCAATTCAGTACACATTACCTAACGCTATATTTTTCCACATGGGCGTTTTTTACCAACTAGTATTATAAACAACGATATTGTATATATTTAGAATTTGAAATAAACACTATTGACAAAACATACACACCGGTAAAAAAATTAATACCCCCAGATTTTAAAAAAATAAACCAGAGTTGCAACACAGCCACCTTGCATAATTTGAAAATTTATTCCAGGAATGTTTTAATAGGAACTGACAAAACATTTAATACGCAGCGTCGACCAACAAGAACGTTTAGCTGTTTTAAGCGAAGCATACCTGCAAAGGCTCGCTCACAAGGGCTTCTTTTGGCGAATCCACCGCCAAAGGTGGCACTTCAGGCGTACCATGAGTAGCTGGGCAAAAGCGCCGCCACCAGAAGTTAAGTCTTCGGGCTCCTCGTGCTCACACAGACTTTTCAGTTCGTGAACGGTTGTTGACAATAATTGATTAGCTATACAATTATTATTGTATGGTCTGTCGACCAGCAAACCCCAAATTCCTAAATCACAAGTTCGACATGATTTCTGAATATAATTTTTATTGAAATTAAATATTACTAGCTTGAAAGCAGTAGGCAAACAATACGATTTGGAGCAGGAACGCAGAATTGCTCAGTAAAAGTTAGCAATATAGGACTGCCACTTGTATAAAATAAGCTATACAGTCTTAAACAACTCAATGATCTGTACTCAGAGAGCCCGAGAATTCAAAAATGCATATGAAGGCATAAGTGAATGCTAGAACAGTTTCTCCAACAGTACGACAAAATGTTGCCACAGGGCAGCATCAGAAAATATCAACAAATATAACAGATTGAGCCCAAGGTAACATTTAGGAACCAAAATGTAGTGCATGCCATGCCGTTCTCGATATACTAAGCCTAAGGTTAGGTTCTTATGAGAAATGCGCTAATTCTTAGCCAAGTAGGGGGACTGCAGCCCCCTTAACCCCCACTCCAAGCTGTTCTTTTTTCTAACGATATAACGTATTGTCCCTCAGAGTTAATTGTGGCCACCAACTCTGAACGAAGAGTGCAGCTGGAATATCCTACGGAATCGTATTTCGAATCCGTCAACTGTGGTCGGGCATAAACTTATCACCGCTGTCTTCGTGTCCGACTCTCCACCACATTTGGTGATCAAAGCTCTCCGACTTTGAAAGACAGTTTATTATTAAATACATCCACGTTTACTCGACACAGAAAAAACAAAAAGCATACCGACGATCAAAATGTTAAAGTAGGTACTCGCTTTCAACGGTGTTCAAGTCACACAGCTTACATGTGTGATCCCGTATATCAGGTGCCGTATATTGACACAAATTTAATCAAAAATTTTGGGTTTTTTGCAGATCGAGAACGGTATATATGACATAGGTTTTGATGTAGCTCTCAATAGACAGATTCTTTTATTTCATCATGTATCATTTTATTTTATCACATCTATCAGATATATACTGTTTATAATGCGACACACACCTAGTAACTTTTACTTTAACTGTAAAAATCACAAATATATAGATAGTTGGAATAAAACGCATCCACGCGAGATAGGTCATTTCCAAGACCAAAAATAGATTAGGACGGCTAGTATCCTGGGTGTCCGACACCACTTATATTGGGAAACGAGAATAGCTGGCTAAAAACATATACGGGATTTGCTTATTATCGACGAGGTAGTATTAGAAAGAAGGAATAGCAGTATAATACAGCGAGAACCTAATAGAATCACTCAAGAAAAGCACCGCCGCCAATCCAATAAGTACTTTACGATCCCAGCATTAAAAAGTCTCTCGGTCATGGAACGTCCAATGATTTTTTTAGTTCTTCTTTTAGCCATTTTTCCTGTACTTATATACTAAAAAATAAAAGGAAACGTGTAACACCCTAAAGAAAACTGAAATTTAGTCATAATTATTAAAGTTATTTAAAAATGTCAAGCATAGAGTACATGGAAGGTGGTCCTCCAACGGACGGCACCATCACAATCAATGATATCGACCTGACTAAGACACAAAGCTTCAAGTACCTCGGATCCCATATCACCAATGATGGCGACCTCACTACTGAGGTTCGTGCGAGAATTACGGCTGCCTGGGCTAAATGGCGGCAACTAACCGGTGTTTTATGTGACCGCCGCATGCCACAGCGCCTGAAGGCAAAAGTCTATAGGTCCGTGATAAGACCCGTTGCTCTATACGGATCGGAATGTTGGCCAACAACAGCAAGAGCTCAGCAAGACCTTCGTGCAATGGAAATGCGTATGCTGCATGGTGCTTGGGAATAACAAAATGGGATCATGTCAGGAATGAAGATGTTTGCCGGATCAAATGGAGAAGCCTTTGCAAACAAGCGGACCCCGCAATCTATTAGGACAAACGCTCAAGAAGAAGAAGTAGATTTAAAAATGTCAGGCAAAAAAATTGAAAAAATCCACACCACGAAGAAAATTTTGCAAATCATTACTACTATTGCACTGCATTCGTTCCAATCCGATAAGGCAAACATAAATTCATGTTCGATGAAGTAGCGTCAAAATAGTTTACAACGATTCACACACGTATACGATAGTCACACAAGTGTGAACACGACGAAATGTGAACACAAATCGTGGACACGATGTGAATACGGCTTTATGAATTGTTTGTTAAGAAATCACGACATGGTGCACTAAACAACTCAGCACTTTGCACACAAAGTCAAGCTGACAGCTTTTCCACTACCAACCGAGTGATTAGCATACAGGTACAAATTCAATATATATTTCGAAAAAGCATCCTGAACATTATTAGCTGGGCCCTAGTGCCCTTAACTATATATAACAATTTTTTGTTGGACATCCTTTTTGTCTACCTTTTCTTCCGAAACACTAGCACCTTATTATTCGCCGGCATATCGTAGATCGACTCGTAGACTAGTCCGTTGGATGCACCCAGCTGACGCAAATATCGCGTGTCGCGATATCCCCAGTCCGGATTTTGTTGTCGTAAGCTTTTATCGAAATCCACGTTCGACTGAGGCGAAATCGTACCATCGACCGAGAACGGTCCGTACAAAAACAGTATACCAGTTATTGGTTTGAGTAGCCGACCGGCATTGCGAAATAGTCCCTCGACTGCGACCGTTGAGCTAATATGAATCATATTAGCGTTGAAGATCAAGTCATAGCTCTCCGGGTGATTTGCGATTAACCCGTCCCAGCTAGAATGATCAGTTGAAACGTCGACCGGAGCCGGATGGGCCAAATTCGCTAAGCGGTAATGATTTTTGTACGCTTCGATGCTTTCTAGGCATCGTGTATTGATTTCAGACGGCTGGAATGTATGTTGCGGGAATTCGGTTGCAAACAGCGTTAGATGTTCACCGGAGCCGGAGCTAATTTCCAAAATTTTCCCACTCTCAAACGCTTCAAGGTATGGCCGCAGTATCGACAGTATCGGACCTTTATTACGGCCTACTGCTGAGTAAGAAAGCATTTTAGGATCGACACTTGAATGTATTTAAGCACTCTGAATAACCTGATAAATACCTACCTAAAATAGTTAAAACTACATGGCTAGATATCATTTCTATGGGATAAACGCTTTGACATGTATTGGCGTATATATTTAGAATTTTCAGTTGGTGGGGACCATGGCATGCTTTGGTCACATATATTAATTTATTATTACCAATATCAAACTAAACATGTTTGTCCGTCCTTCACTTTCACGAAACAAACCATGTATCTACATCTTCATAAAAGTGAGCAAAACCATAAAACTAAAAAGCAACGCTGGATGACAGACACTATTCTGCAAAATAACGTCCGAACCCTCAAATTAACGTCCGAACCCTCAAATTAACGTTCGAACCCTCAAATTAACGTCCGAACCCTCCAATTAACGTCCGAACCCTCCAATTAACGTCCGAACCCTCCAATTAACGTGCGAACCCTCCAATTAACGTCCGAACCCTCAAGTTAACGTCCGAACCCTCAAATTAACGTCCGAACCCTCAAATTAACGTCCGAACCCTCAAATTAACGTTCGAACCCTCAAATTAACGTCCGAACCCTCCAATTAACGTCCGAACCCTCCAATTAACGTGCGAACCCTCCAATTAACGTCCGAACCCTCAAGTTAACGTCTGAGCCCTCAAATTAACGTCCGAACCCTCAAATTAACGTCCGAACCCTCAAATTAACGTTCGAACCCTCAAATTAAAGTCCGAACCCTCAAATTAACGTCCGAACCCTCAAATTAAAATATGCCAATAATGGTCCATTTTTAAAGAAGTTTTTGCACTTTTTAAAAAAACCGGTGTTTAATTTCTTTTGAAGCTACAACTTTTTATGAAATACACTTTGGTCAGTTTCTCAAATAGCCCACGTTAACTGTATATTTTTATTATTACGTCCCAGCTATCATAAGCTGGGCACGAACGGAGCGCATTAAATTAAGGAAAAATTTGAGAACATGGTTTCCAATGAATAGAGATTTATTTATGAAGGCGAGTTAGATTGCACAAACGCATTCTTTGAAGAATAGAATAGGCCCGTGTAAGTCGGCATTTTGCTGTTTCCCTTTATATTTCGATTCAATTATCGTTTTATTTCATGAATAACAGACAAAGAAATAAATTACGCATTTATATTAAATTACCGTACTACATAAATTTTTCGATAGCTAAGACCCTGGCTTATTGATTCTTTCAAACGCAGCTAGAATTTTATATTTGCGGCAGAGAGTGATTGCCATACATGCTCATCATAGGGTTCGTCTGGTTGCTCTCAAGAAGTCTCGGATACCCCCTCCCCAAGGGATCGGTTACGCCTTTTCCCACCAAAGGCTCGGGGGCTTGGTTAGCCTCCCTTCCCGAGAGGCTCGGAACCCCAACGCCCGTCCCGACAGGCCGTCCAACGCCCTCCCTTGGGAAACCGAAGGCCTAATGGGGACCCGGTTACCCTCCCGGTTCCACTTCGGACCTCGAGCTTGTATGGTTAGTACCCATTGTTTGTTTGGGTGAAAAACAGCTATAACTCTCTGACTCGATTCGACTCTTCCTGAGCTATCTCGGATGGGCTCTCGATGTAGGCAGAATCAGTGCGACTCATAAACAGTTCGACTACTCCGATGTCAAGATAAGATCGATTCTGAGGCTCCAAATAATAAAAGGTTACGCTCCATAAATATTAGAGAGGTCAACTACAAAACCGCCAAATGAACCATGTACCTATAGCCAAGCCGATGAAATCTTCTGCTCTGCTCGCTTTTGGCGCTATACTATGGTAAACACCACTTGTTTTGATTGTGTTTGTTGTTCTAAAAAAGTGTTTTAATAGCCGTCCCCAGTTTTTCCAAATCTACTAGGCTCGGCTGATCAGACAAGGCAGGCATATCGATCTAGATGAGTAGTATGCTACAAAGTGGACCATCGTTGTGTGTCTAAATACTGAGCCGGTGCCTCGGGTTCCCCGATCGTGAAATTTCGGATCCGCCACTGCCTAGCCTTTAATACCGTATATTCATTGTAGGTGTCACAGAGCAACGTTTTTCAAGTTCTTACCCGATTCGCCTTTTCGCGAACATCGACCTGGTTCGGATCTTCCAATAACAAGCTAGGTTCAGCTCTCAGGCTACAAACAATAATAGTTTGCGACACCCTTTGCAGCTAAGCTGTTTCTTGTGCGCTGTAAAGTGGGCTATCGTTGGTTGTGCGACTAGAAGCAAGCACCGACCCAAGGAGATCCGTCGATTGATTTCCAGACGGCGCCTCGGAAGGGGATTGGGAGCGGTGCCTGCGGGTTAGGTCGGGGGCGACACTTCGGGGGCGGGTTGAAGGCGCGACGCCTCAGGGGGTGCGGCGCATCAGGGGTGCGGCAATTCGGAGGTTTTGTGGCTGGTCGGGAGGAGAGGAATGCGGCGCCTGGAGGAGGGGGAGGGTGCCACGCCTCGTGGTGGGAAGAGGGTGCAGCGCGTCTGGGTGGGAGGGCTCAGCGCCCCGGTATAGGGAGATTACGGCGCCTCGGCAGACAGGATGCGGCGCCGCGGGCAGGGGGAGTGGTAGTTCAGCTCTTCGGGCAAGTGGATGGCTTTGGGATTTCTCCACGAGGAAATCCTGGATCCGCCACAGCCTACTGGATGTTTACCAGGTGTTTTATATTACAGGTGGCAAACAGCCACGTTTTTCCAGTTCTTGCTCGACTCGCCTCTTTGTAGACAGTATTCGGGTCAACTATTCCCATAATAAGCTACGATGACATCTCATGCTCCAAACAATAAAAGTTTGCGACTTCCTATTAGAGAGAACATATGCAAACTGTCAAATAAACTATGTAGTTGCTGCTAGATCTTTTAGGAGTCGAGCCGATGTAACCTCTGCTGTTCTTGCTTTTGCTAGACTATCGTGGTATTGCGCATTTCAAAAATTTTGGGTACTAAGGGGCGACCAATGTGAACCCAAAAACTCGAAAAAAATTGTCATTAAGTGAACGAACTGAATATTTTCTGGCTCAGCTCGTCGAGCTGAGTCGAATGGTATATACTAAAATTTGAGAGTTATCTTCAAAATTTAACGAATTTCGAACTGTGGGAATACCTTTTAAGAGCCGAACATAGAGTTCGGTACTTTTGACTCTACTCTCTCAAACACGTCTTGGGCTTTGGCTCGGCCTTTCAGACGTCATGGCAGGCTCGGCTGCGCTATACAGTTGAGAAGAGTTTATAGAACAAATTGTCACTTGAAACTTCATCATGATTTTTCCCATTAATTTAACCTTGACTCTAAAGAGTACTTAGCGACAATGTAAAAAGAATAATACAAGGTACCAATGCTACGATATAACATGTAAAATGCATATGTTTATTCATATAAAATTCAGGAACAAGATTTGAGCGATGTTAGTTAATGTTCACCACGTGTTTTAAAGTACGTTTTAATGCAAATGCTGCTGCCGCACAAGGTTTTTCAAACCTCTAACCACTATAATAGCTACAAAAACATATGACGTTTGCCAAAGTATTGAGGAACGCACTCAAAGAGACATATTATAAGCGCTGGTGTCCAAAGCTTACTAAAGCAAATTAATTTAAATAATTTAATATTAACGATGGTGCTTTATTAAAAGACTACATATATGATACAGACACGTTCGCTGTATCACAAAGATTATTAGCCGAATGTATTACTTTGCTGGTACTTCAACCATACTATATATTTACCGAAAATGCAAATCCAACTTTCATTTTTAATTCAAAATTTTATAAATTAAAATAAGTTTTAAAATAAAAATCTTAAGCAGAAAAATAGATTTTACGCTATTTCACGTGTACGCTATTTTTAACAAAGTGTCTTAAAATCGTAGAATAGTTTTTTGTGATTTCATTATGCAACATAATAATCTGTTCATGAGTTATATATAATGACCTTGCATAAGCTTAATGTAATATTTTAAAGTAAATTATTTTAAACGCCTAAACTTGCAGATAATGCATAACTACCATCACTTTATGCAAATATTAATGTGCTATTACATAAAGCGATCCTAAATTAGCTTAACATTTTGGCAGTCGTCATATGTTTTTGTAGCTATTATAATGGTTAGCGTTTTGAAAAAACCTTGTGTAGTTCAGAACACGTGGTGAACATTAACTAATATCGCTCAAACCGTGTTCCTGAATTTTACATGAATAAACATATGCATTTTACGTGTCGTAGCATTGTTACATTGTTTATATATGTTTATTATTAAACAAATTTCCTCAATATCTAAAGATAAACCCCAAAGCCGGCCGTCGCCCAGCACTAATTATAGTACAGTCTTGATGTAGTCTACGCAGGCGTAGAATTCGGCACCTTACCAGCTTCATTGTATGTCTGTGCAAATCGATTGTACAGACAAATACAGAAGAAGCATTTTTACGAGTATTAAATTCGCATCAAAGTAAAAGAAGTTTTTTGACATTCAGTCGTCCATTTGACGTCGCCCGACCGTCGAACCCCGGAAGGCCGGCCATTTGACCTCAAACCCGTCCGTTGCCCAATACTACGAAGCAAACTTTAACGATAGTATATATATCAAAGTTCTAGGCTATTTCTGATTCTGTCGGCTGCAAGGAAGTCTCGTCCAACCGAAATACTGCGTAGTAGAATCTGCTTGAAACAAGAGTTCTGACTGTAAGCAGAACCCAAACAATGGTGTGGGTAACCCCAGTCCTGCCCACCTACCGTGGCAATGCCATTGGTCCATAATTTTGAAGAGAGTATACTGACGATTTAAAGCACAAGAATAGAAGTTATATTTTTGCAGTTACTTTTGAGTATGACCTGATAGAGACGAGATCAGGCCGGGTAACCCATACCCTGCCCGGCCTACGGGTACCCCTACCCGTGCACAGCACTGGGTAGCCCATATGAACCTACTCGGCATCGGTAGAAGCCTTTGATATTACAGCTTTTTCCTCTAATCCTCATGGATTTTTGCAAGACAATGAAGTATTAAAATGGAATGCTGAACATGGTGACGTTTATTGGTAATTTGAACTATTGTGTTATGTAGCGTTCACGTTATAAGTTGCCCGTCATGTGGAAGTTTTTGTACACGTACAGCTTGCGTAACGCCATCAACGATATGGTGTGCAAGAGTACACCATCAATATGTTTAAAATAATTTTATATTGTATCAACGACACCGTGGACTTGCCTGTATAGTGCTATAGATACGACCAAATACCATTCAATGAAGATGACAGTTTGCGTTTTGTTCCCGCTAAAGCATGCCGTGCAGTTACATAATTGTGTTGGCACCTCAGGAGGCACTAGTAATGATAGCATGACAGAATAGTACATTTATTATATAATTTAAAAAGTTCGCTCTATTAATGTTCCCGCCTTTTTTAAGTTATTTCAAAATATAGGGTGCCGAAGACGCCATAGTATATGGTGTGGGTAGCACCGTCCTTGATGCTATATATAATAATGTCCCGCTGAGTACCATACTCCATGATGTGATCGTAACTATACAAGGACAAAACTTCCACATGTGGGCAATTTATAACGTGAACATTCCACTATTGTAATAGTATTATTTTCTGTAACATCACTATCACCATCTTCCTGACCACTGTCTGAGTCTAGGTCATCTGAATCAAGACGAAATCAAATAAACCCCTCCTCCGAATCAAATTCCAAGTCGATACTGATTCCCACAAAGCTGCACACTTGTGAGCATATTTTGCGGAATTAGCCAAATCTTATCATTACCCAGCTTGAACCACCACATTTCGGGCATCGGCTAAGCTACATCCGTAGATGACCAGAAGGGATATATGGGACATAAATCATTACCTCTTCCCTCATATATATCAAATGGTTTGCCAGGCAAAAAATGTGCCTATAAATGTAATAGCGTAGTGTGGCGTGTATAAATTCTCGACAGGCAAGATCAAGCACAATGCGATAGCAACGAAGAATTGAACAATTATAAATTTAGTTTTTTTTAAAATCATTTTAATTCCAATATAATTTTTAGCTGACGACATTGAAGATCGCTTGCGAAACTACCATTATTTTTAATAGAATAAGCGTTAAAAACATGCGTAATCATCGACTCTTAAAAAACTGAGTTTACGCTAAACAGAGTCATTCTTATTTTAAGGAAAATTGATTATACACTCTAAGGTTATACAATTTTTTTACTGCATTACATCTTATCAATAACTTCCTATAATTGCTAAAATATTCTGCTACATGCGTGCCATGAAATGGCGCTTACTTATTTCTTGCAGTCGTCTGATCCCAGAACTTGTATTTCCTGTAAAGAGAACACACGTGAGCGGCACCTTGGGCTTGGAGGTACAGGAGGCCTTAACGCCGGCTTTGGAAAAGAGACAGTCACTTATGGCGAGTACTAATCCTATCCTTCGCTCAATCGTCATTAAACATTCCGTCGGCACTCAGTTGCGCAAACTTAAAAGTTTTACTTCTAAAACACATTTGAAAAATACAAAATAATTATAACATTATAAAGTTGCGAGATTGCAAAACAATAAATTTCGAGCTTTCCGTCGAAATTCGGCAAACTAGCCGAGCCTATAAAATTCAAAACGAGCCTAGCGGAGCCCTGTGATCAAACCTGTGCTGAAAGCAGCATACGCAAATCATACTCAGTTCCTGAACATATAAACATCGCGGCCGTGGTAACCCTGAGGGGCCAAAGTGTAATGCACGCTATTCCGTTCTCGATATACTAAGCCTTAGCCTAAGCTTATATATGCTCTTATATGAGACATATATACAGTAAGTCTAAGCATAAGTCGGGGACCGGTATTCCATGAACCCAACCCTCTAAGCTGTTGTTTTTTCAAACGATATAAAGTATTGCCCGTCGGGGTTATCTAGGCCAACTTGCTGTAAGTGATGCGAATAAACAACGTACGTTCAAACATATCACATGCTCAGTTAACACACAACAATAAAATCTGCGTAGAGCCCATTTAGACCCAGCGAGCATGAAACGTCTAAGTTAAATCTTCGGAAACACCACATCATGAGCTAATAAACATATAGATACACAACCAAGTGAAAAGCTGAAGTCCCCACATTTTGAATGAAAATGTTCCCGAAATTACTAAAGGACTTATATCATCCTCACTTCCATCCACAGGCCAGATTTTAATTATCAACTGTATATGCAGCTACCGGTCAATGCTCAAACCCTAATCCTATTTTACAGGCCAAAAAATTAATCCTGGCCTCGACAAATGTGACCGTTACGGAGCTTCCCGTTTCCAGCGGAAAAATTATATTTTATGCATCGTGTGTCGTATAAATAAATGCTCACAGTATCCTATTTCCAAAGTTTCCCGTTTCTAACGTTTTCCAGCTTCTCAACATTTTCCCGTTTCTGTGAAAGATGTTGGGAAACGGGAAAGTTGGGAACTATTTTCCAGTTTGCCAATTTTATGCAATTTCCAAACACTTTCCGGTTTCCCAAGTTTCGAGTTTCCCACATTTTCCGTTTTCGAACCTTTTCCAGTTTCCCGTTTTCTACATTTTCTAATTTCTCAACATTTTCCAGTCTATAAAGTTCCCGGTTCCCAACCTTTTCCGGTTTCTCAACATTTGCCAATTGGTCAATTTTCCCGAGTTTCCTGGTTCTGAACTTTATACAGTTTCCAAACATTTCTCCGTTTCTCACATTTTCTAGTTTCCCAACCGTTCCCGTTTTCCGACAGTACCACATATTTCAACTTCCCCAATTTCCTGCTTCCCACATTACCCCATTTCCCCCTAGTTTCGCGCTTACTACATTTTCCAGTTTTCCATTTCTCATATTTTCCATTCTTCCGAGCTTCCCGTTTCCCACACTTTCCAGTTTCCAGATTTTCCCATTTCCCAACGTTTTCCAGTATCTCATCATTTTCCCGTTTCCCACATTTTCGAGTTTTTTAACACACTCCAGTTTCCCACATTATAACACACTCGTTTCTCACATTTTCCAATTTCCCATATTTTCCAGTCTCCCGAGTTTCCCGTTTCGCACACTTTCCAGTTTCCTGATTTTACCATTTCCCAACGTTTTCCAGTATCTCATCATTTTCACGTTTCCAAACATTTTCCATTTTTTTAACACACTGCAGTTTCCCACATTTTTATGTTTCTCAACATTTTCTCGTTTCCATCAAGTTTCTATTTCCCACATTTTAAAGTTTCTATAGTTTCCGTTTCTCAACATTTTTCCGTTTCCAAACTTTTTCCATATCCCATATTTTGAGTTTCCTAATTTTCCCGAGTTTCCCGTTTCCGGTTTGCCACATTTTCCTGTTTCCTGGGTTTCCCAAGATCCATGTGTTAATATTTTTCCAGTTTACAAATTTTCCCGTTTCCCAACTTCACGCTGTTTCCAAACACTTTCTAGTTTCCCACATTTTCCAATTTCCCGACATTTTCCCGTTTCCCAATTTCTAGTTTCCACATTTTCCAATTTCCCAATTTTCCTGTTTCCCGTTTTCCAATTTTCCCGTTTACCCACCTTTTCCAGTTTCTCAATATTTTGCCGTTGCCCAAAGTTTCCCAAATGTTTCGCTGCCCAAACGTTTCTAGTTTCCCGTTTCCCAAGGTTTTGCAGTTTCTCGTTTCCCAAGTTTCACCATTTACTCCTTTCCTAACGTATTTCTATTTACCATATTTTCCCGTTTCCCGAATCCGTTTCCAGTTTCCCCACTTTCCTTATTCCAACAATTTCTAGTCTCCCATATTTTCCTGTTTCCCCACGTTTCATTTGTCATCTTTCCCAAAGACCAAATTTCTATAAAATTCAATAAAACATTATACCCGGAGTTTAATGAATTAAGAAAATACACAATTTTGTGTCTTTTATTTAAGCCACACATCAACATAAAATATAATTTTCCTCCGGGAAACAGGAAGCCCTTAAAGTTGACATGGGCCCACCAGTCTTCCTGCAGTTGAATACACAAACCTGGTCTACTCCGTGTACAGATCAAGCTGTGATATTCACACATACCTAGAAATCAAAGTTTAATCACCACTTATATCTACAAACCAAGGATCAACGGTTGTCATACGTCTACAAGCATGACCTGTAGAATCTTAGGTCAAGGTTAATGCGGCATTCGCGTCATAATGTCCCCCAATGCTTGGAACATTTGTCCCATGTAGGGCGACCCTACCGTACAGAAAGTCGGAGTCACGCCCTTATCGTAACTTAATTCATGAGATTATACGAACATACACCCTTAGCTATACCTTTGTTTACGGTGTTGCACATACCCTTAGCTACCTTTTTCGCGAGCTATCAGTAAAGGGGAGTGTCTATACTTAATGCGGTGTATTAATCAATTGTGTTGCTAGTTTTTTAAAATTTCGATATTTGTATCTAGAAAGTATGCAAATGAAATATGCGGCATACCGTCAATAAAATTACAGCCATGGCACATTGTCTTTGAAAGTGTCGGGAAATAAAACACCCTATGCAACTACCCTTGAAATATTTTATGAAAATTATACGGGTGTCTATTAAAACACCCTGTTCTAGAAGGTATGCCTGACAACATGGGTGGAGGTGCGCCTCCGATGAGGGTAATTTTTGCACAAGAGGTATATAACATCTTGTCGGTAACGAACTATAATGTATATAATGAGCGATATTTGGAAAATATAGAAGAAATTTGCTAATAAATTATTAAAATTTTGCACGCAGCTTTCCAGCTCAAAAACGGCAAAAATTAGGTGGGATAAACATGGCTTCGAGAGGAAGGGTCGGACTTTAACATGGCGCCATATGGACACCTCTGCAGTATATATACAGGTTAAGCTTCAATTATTTTACCTACATTTAGCTACAAATTCAAAATTTAATCATCAGATATATTCATCACTAGGTCACGATTTTAGTCGCCACCCACAGCAAGTCATAGCTTAATCCTCACTTATATACAACCAAAGGTGAAGTTTTAAACCGGACCTATATACAATTGCAGGGATGGTATTAATACTTGCCAACATCTACAGATGGGGCTCTAACTTTTACCCATACCTGTAGTTCAAGGTTTAATCCACGCACGCATCTACAAATCAATGTTTAACATCTTGAGAACACAGGTTTTTTTTGTAAAATTATCACTTCAACTATAAGCTTGACATATTGATTAGACGTTAAGAAGTGGCACTGATCTTTGAACACTATAATAATTGTAGCAGCCCAAAAGCATCCAGACCTGGTTGGAAATCAGTCCCAGAAGGTCTCGGACTATAAATGACAAATAACGATCCATTACAATGAAAATAGCACTTTTGGATTGGCTGCCCTCACGTACGAAGCCCGAAAGTCGCCAGCACACAACCATTTTGTGTCATTCGACTGAAATCAACGAGGTGGTTCAAAAATGTCTATTAGTGCCATGCCATTCCACTGAAATCAACAAGGTGGTTCAAAACTGTCTATTAGTGCGATGCCATTCCACTCCAATCAGCGACTTGGTTTAAAAACGTCTTTTAGGGTCATGCCATTCGAATGAAGTCAACGAGGTGGTTAAAAATGTCTATTATGGCCATGCAATTCCACTGAAATCAACAAGGCGGTTCAAAACTGTCTATTAGTGCCATGCCATTCCACTGGAATCAGCGAGGTGGTTTAAAAATATCTTTTAGGGTCATGCCTTTCGACTGAAATCAACGAGGTGGTTCAAAAAATATCTATTAGGGTCATGCATTCTACTGAAATCAACAAGGTGGTTCAAAACTGTCTATTAGTGCCATGCATTCCACTCGAATCAGCGAGGTGGTTTAAAAATGTCTTTTAGGGTCATGCCATTCGAATGAAGTCAACGAGGTAGTTCAAAAATTATCTATTAGGGCCATGTCATTCGACTGAAATCAACGAGGTGGTTCAAAAATGCCTATTAGGGCCATATATTATAAATTCTTCGTTTTTGAGTGTTTTAGTTACAAATTGTGTCGCCTTAGTAGCGAAAATTTTTGAAATAAACTTTTTCTGTAAATTTTCACATACGTCAAAAAACTATGACCGTTTTTATGAAACGAGTTATGGGCGTCAGTTTGGTTAAACTTCTATGAGTTCCACTCAATTCAACTAGTCAATGCGGTTCGAATAGTATAATATAAAAGTATTCATTTATCCAAAATATGTTTTTTCAAAATTTTCGGTGTCGTCGGGTATCATTGATGAGCTCAAAAATTGAAAAAAAAGAATTTGTCACAAATTTGGTCCTAGTGCGCATTTTCTGAACCGTCTCGTCAAGTTGAGTCGAATGACACAAAAGTTGCTGAAAACAGGCATTTTTTCGGGATAGTAACGAGCTAAACGATAAGACCCATCAAAACTTAGCATTAATTGTGCGCGTTTCATCAAAGAGCCTGACACATGTAATTTATTACGAGTTTGGACACAGTCACAAAAATATATATCCTTCCACAAATCCAATCTGTAGTTTCAAATAAACGTCGCCCGTACAAGCAAATACGAGTATATGAACACAAATTTGTTTTACTTCGTTAAAGCTAAATGTAATGCTCAATGTAGCAATATTTCAAGACTCCGATAAGTTGTTGTCAGGTATCGGGATCGAACCAAGCGATGATGCTACGAGAACACTAACAACTGCTTGCCTTGTCCACTCTCCATTGCCGCACTCAATGCTTCGCTGAATCGCTCCACGGGGACTCGATTCATTTTCGGTGGGACTAAATTTCCATCACCAATTAATTTGACCAAAAATTCAACCATAGACTTTCGCAACGACGGACTTCGACAGTCTCGATACCATCGACTCATCCAGAAGCCGCGTAGCGAAATGTCGTTGAATATAAGCGGTCCAGTTGCAACTTGTACGGGTTGCCGTGACATGCCGCCGTACGTAACGATAACACCTTCCGGAGCCAAAGCCGACGCAAGATATAAAACACTCTTTCCACCCACACAGTTTAGACCTAGTTTCGGAGGCCCCCCTCCTAACTGGGCCACGGCTTTTCGTCCGTCGGGCGACTTCAGCTCATTCTCCGTTAGTACGAGATCAGCGCCTAGCTTTATGAGTTGATCCTTAAGATTTTGCAGATCAGGTCGCTCTCGAATCAAATTCACCGAGCGAAACCCAAGCGCGTGGCCGATCTGAATGGCAGCAACACCTACTCCGCTATTGGCCCCATTTTGAATGAAGGAATCGCCTGGATTAAGGGTCACAAAATCAGTTAGCATCCGATAAGCAGTAGGCGGATTGACTAGAAGCGTCGCTGCTGATTCGAGAGGAATGTTTGACTTCGAATCACATTTTGGAATTTTAATCACGTCCGCAGCTGAGCATCGTTTATGCGATATCCACGTTCCTTAAATTTGCAGCATATTATAGAAACGACGACAGCGCAATGAGCGGATATTTCTCAAATAGCGTCAAAAATTTTTGATATTTTTCAATTTCTATTTTTTATAATACTCTTAAATTTAATATTATATATATTTTATATATAAATACTAATACTTTTTATATATAATAATGTATATATTTTATATATAAATAATAATAATATATATAAATAATATCAGATATATTTTCAAATATATAATATCAAAACTTTCAGATATTTCACAAATTTCGACAAAAATTCTTTTCGCCATGAATTCGCCACATAATTCTTCACCAGATTGATGGATTTTCGCAATTCTTTAATTCAGTGGGGAAGGAAATGTAGTTGTTCACATAGTTTTACACTTACGCTGCTTCCATAATTTTCTGCATGAAATTTTCCCAAAATGGACAAGAATTGGAGACTTCGATTTTGTGTCTTTGCCCCACATTTTAGATTATAATTCTTGCCAGAGGCATCGAATCGACAAAATAGACTGTCAATTCTATCAGAATCTCTCACCGACAGCGATCATACTGTTGATTTGCATTTTTATCTGAGCAGCAGTTTTCGAGCCATGAACCACACTTTATAAATACCTCTGAAAGTGAAATTTTTAAAATTTCGCTTGTTAGGAGTGAACGATAGGATTACAAGGTTATTTCACGCGTTAAACACCTTTGGTTCATTGTTTTAACCCAAACTTGGTGGGTTATCAACCCTGCGCGACGGTCGCGCAGCAAAATTTGGTAAATTTTAGCACCAAAAATAATCAAATTTTTCCACGTTTTCAATTTATGTGATGTAAATTGCTGGCGCTTGGCTATACGTCTTTGGAGTTGCTGTTTTCTATAAAAGCAATTGTATTAGCGCGGTATTCATCAAATAAAGCAAGTCTTTGGTTCCTACAACTAAAACTAACTTTTCGAATTACAATTTTTAAAGTCTAGTCATTTGTAAATTTTAAAATTTCTCGTATTTTTTGTCATTGGAGGAACAAATAATCGCGCGGCCCCGATATGATAGCAGTGAACCTTCTCGGGAATCGACCATTCGTTGGCCGACGACGTACCATTGAGCCAAAAAATTTCACGGTAGCACATAGGGCCAAGTTTTAGAGCTTCAGAAATGTCATATTCGTTATCAACGTCATAGAAAACCCGCGAGTGCATTTTTTTTATTTCGGAGCAGTTTGAAAATTTTCAAAAATTAGTTAGTAAATAATTAACTAGTAATTAGCTAATAAACTAACTAATTAGCATATTTTTAACATCTCCGAACAGTAATAAACACCAGATTCATAATCTGCACGGCGAAATGTAGTATACGCACCAAAATAATAACTTTACACTAATGATTCATCGAAAAATAAGCAATTTGTGTTTGAAAATGCTAAAAGCAAGCAAAAATTAGTTAGTAAATAATTAACTAGTAATTAGCTAATAAACTAACTAATTAGCATATTTTAACATCTCCGAACAGTAATAAACACCAGATTCATAATCTGCACGGCGAAATGTAGTATACGCACCAAAATAATAACTTTACACTAATGATTCATCGAAAAATAAGCAATTTGTGTTTGAAAATGCTAAAAGCAAGCAAAAATTAGTTAGTAAATAATTAACTAGTAATTAGCTAATAAACTAACTAATTAGCATATTTTTAACATCTCCGAACAGTAATAAACACCAGATTCATAATCTGCACGGCGAAATGTAGTATACGCACCAAAATAATAACTTTACACTAATGATTCATCGAAAAATAAGCAATTTGTGTTTGAAAATGCTAAAAGCAAGCAAAAATTAGTTAGTAAATAATTAACTAGTAATTAGCTAATAAACTAACTAATTAGCATATTTTTAACATCTCCGAACAGTAATAAACACCAGATTCATAATCTGCACGGCGAAATGTAGTATACGCACCAAAATAATAACTTTACACTAATGATTCATCAAAAATAAGCAATTTGTGTTTGAAAATGCTAAAAGCAGGCAAAAATTAGTTAGTAAATAATTAACTAGTAATTAGCTAATAAACTAACTAATTAGCATATTTTTAACATCTCCGAACAGTAATAAACACCAGATTCATAATCTGCCACGGCGAAATGTAGTATACGCAACAAAATAATATTTTTACACTAATCATTCATTGAAAAATGAGCAATTTTTGTTTGAAAATGCTAAAAGCAAGCAAAAATTAGTTAGTAAATAATTAACTAGTAATTAGCTAATAAACTAACTAATTAGCATATTTTTAACATCTCCGAACAGTAATAAACACCAGATTCATAATCTGCACGGCGAAATGTAGTATACGCACCAAAATAATAACTTTACACTAATGATTCATCGAAAAATAAGCAATTTGTGTTTGAAAATGCTAAAAGCAAGCAAAAATTAGTTAGTAAATAATTAACTAGTAATTAGCTAATAAACTAACTAATTAGCATATTTTTAACATCTCCGAACAGTAATAAACACCAGATTCATAATCTGCACGGCGAAATGTAGTATACGCACCAAAATAATAACTTTACACTAATGATTCATCGAAAAATAAGCAATTTGTGTTTGAAAATGCTAAAAGCAAGCTGACACGCTTACCCAATTAGTTAATTACTAATTAACTAAAGCAAGTTTTGACAAAATATATATGTTTTGGACCTGTCCGATATCAGGCCTTTCAAACAAAAAAGTTTTTTAAATCGGCCCAGCAGTTATTGAGGAGTTCAACTGACGGACTGACAGACGGTGCCGAATTTTCTCCCTCTGACGAAAACAAAAACGATTCGCTTCGCTCCGTTCAATTAGAAAGTCACGATCAACGTTACACTTTTAACGCTTAAACATTTTATCTTTGCGGTTGTATCACAAAATCTTAATTCAGCAAAAAAATGTTTCAATTCAAAATAGCCCAACTGAAGGCAGACACACCCATATCCACCACTCCGTCACTGGCAAGGATGCACGTCAAGGGTTGTACAGGTACCACCGGGCCGGGCCAAGTTTGCGATCAAATAATGAGACCCAGGTTAGAAGGCACCCGTTCGCGTTCGCAGTCCTGTAAATTAACGGTAAGCGCTAATATCAAAAACGACTAGGTGTTTGGGCACAGGTAGCACCATCCAAAAGTCTTAGTGTCCCGCGTCTTGGAAACTTGACGGTAATTTTTAGCACTTGCTGTCGAAATAACTAAAGCCATTTCGTAGTTCTTTTATTGAACCGTGGGCGCTATTGTCGATACCCTTTGATGAGCGCTGTTTTAAACAGTGGATAGTTAGTTTCCTTTGGTAGGTGCGCTCAAACGCTATTTTAGTAGTGGTATCCGTCCGAAAACCTCTAAGTTATTTGTGTAATCCGTGTTGCGGCAAAGAACGTGGAACGGGGTCTGGGCCAATTTCATAATATTGTTAAGCATGAAAACCTTTCGTAAGGCAGCTGGCTGTACGGAATCGAAGTGTGTCACGAAATTGAACAAACTTTCGCTTCAAATACTCTGAGCAATAATTTCACTGGCAAGGAATTAACTACTACGACCCTAAATCCAGGAGAATAGTTTAAAGTCAATAATGATCTACTTCCGAAGCCCACGGTATAGGTTTACAGAGTGCGGGCTTTGCGAGCCTGAAAAAATTATCAAAATATTTGTTTAGGTACTTTCTAAAAACCAGCTTAGGAGTTATATGAAATACGCCCTTGTTGCATAAAAATGTATTATTGAAGGACATTTTACGTATATACAATACCTTATCAATACCCACTATTACATGATTTCCCATTGCCGTCATATATTTCTGGCTTTTAGAATCGATCCCGGCCCTGGTGACATTTTTTTCAGCCGGCAATGCATTTGTTGGACCTGGCTCGGTAAAATGTCACAATGGCTAATCGCGGCTAGCTAAGTTTCGCTTTAAAGCCGCGGCAGACTGTGACAAAATCAGGCCGTGGCCGAATCTTCTTAAGGTAAATGATGTATTACATATACGTACATCAACCATCGCTTGGACTCAACTCAAAGTTACGACCCAATGTAATGTAAACTTTCGCATTGAGACATGATATTTTGATCCGCAAGTAGCATATCGATAACATTTGAGAAATCATCAAAGCATAAAATATATTCGGGATTATATATTTCCGTTCAAACTAAAATCGATTTTATTGCCCAACTTACCACTACCCTGCATCGTGGGTATAACCCAATCTCCGACAGTAACGTCATGAACATCAACGCCTATATCGATAACTTGAGCGACGCCTTCATTGCCACCGACGGCCGGGAACCGCTCAGGCTTTAACGGGTAAATCCCCTGAATCATATTAATATCAGACGGATTCACAGGCGCCGCAAGGGTTTGTATCAGTACTTGATCCGATTTTGGTCGCAGCTGATCCGGAGTCAGATCCCCAGTGGTTAGGGATAAAACTTTGGCCGGGTCGCCAAATTGCGGATAGACAATTGAGCGAACCGATATTGAAGCTGTTGACGAACTACCAAACAGGCGTCGAAAAAGCATTTCACCAATGATTTAAACGAGTAAAATGCTTGACGAATACAGAAGGTGACCAATATTAACTGGTGGATTTAATACTTTAGTTAAATAAGAATTATTAAATTATTTTACCGAGTGACTTTTCAGCTATTAACTAAACTACTGTTACTGCAACCTTTTTCAATTTTTTTAAGAGCTGAACAAACTATAAATCACATAGAGTAGCGTATAGTAAACTGTGCTCTAAACGGTCATTATAGAAGTGTGTTGGTTTTGCGGAATGTGTCCGCTAAATTCAGGTAGCTAGCTCTCCGTTTTATTAATCCAAATTGGTGCTGTTAAGCTCTTTTAGGAACGGGTATTGGGCAGTACATCGCTACCCGGGTATCCAGGTGCCAGACCCGACTAAATTTATCCAAAGTACACGATTATTGCCCGGGTAACCGAGTATCGCACCCTAACATCGGATGTTCTCGGAAGCCTATTGTACCCACTCAAAATTCATGAATCTTTGCGTCGTTCATGTTAGGTGCGCAAATCGGTATCTAATGCTGGTAGGCTGCGTTGTTGATCTAAACATATTGCATCCATTTTAATATAACTTTTACCTTCAGAATGAAAGATTGCTAGGCTCTAAATTTCTGAATACGAATTTGCAGCCATAACTAATGGGATATCTTCCGACCCACGGTTCAACATGAGCAGAAATACAGTATCATATGGCGTATAACTAATGCAATTTGTAAGTAAACTAAATCCACTAATAAAACAAATCATTGCGAGATAAATGTCCTCCAAAGCAACTGACTTCTCAAAAATGACGCACAATTACAATACATGCCCTTAAGCGACAAAATTATGCTTCACCTGTAGTCCGACCGCCCACCCCCTCCCTCGCGAGGCAGGGGCTGTCGCCGATTCTCCTAGGAGGTAGCCTCCTGATACCCCTGAGGCTCCGTACACCCGCCTTGCACCCAAGGCGCACGGAAAATCTTTGCAAAAATCCGGCACAAATGAGCAAAATTTGGGCGAAATTGGGGAACAATTAGGACACATTAAGGGGAGTTGGTAAAATTAGTGCCGAAAATTTTAAAAATTGGAATTTCAAATCATTTCAAAAATCTATCCACCTGACAACCTACCCCTACTGCTCTCGTTCCCACCCACTATCCCCCTATTAAAAGCTCGAAAATAATTTATTGTGGGATAAATGTCATCATATAAAGAGACTTTTATACAAATCATGACGTTAACGACACATACTCTTTTACACAATGTTTATATACCATGATATTTAGCACTGTTAATGTAACCAAGAGTGCATTAGGGAAGAGTATGACACTTCCCTGCACTCATGTATTGTGTTTGATGTCGCGGCGTTTACGGCCTGACCGCCTCCCCAGCTTCTGGTGGGTCGACATGTCCCCCCAGGAACTGGAGGGGGGTCAGGCCAAAAACGACCGACCATCAAAGACGGGCTAACATATGAGTGCAGGGAAGTGTCATACTCTTCCCTAATGCACTCTTGATATAACCTAATAGTAGAATCAGTACAGGAAGCTGAGGTAAGTTTGGGTCAGAACTGATCGGCGGTGGTTAAGTATTAAAAATCAATTTTTGTCAAACAACCATAAAATTGTTTGGCCAACCGTGTACAAAGTAATCTGGTTTCATTTAAACTTTTTGTCACATCATTTGGACAGCTATCATATTGCCGTAGAAGGTAACACCAGAATTCAGCTAGATTTGCTATAAACATGGGCGGTTGTTTAATTCCCACAAGTGAAAAGAGAAACATATGTAGATAAATGCTTTTGCCATTATAGCCTGGTGGGTAGAAGCACATTCAATTGTAAAAATTTGAAATTTCCGCCCATGTGTTCCTGAGCTGTAGTCGCTGTAATAAAACACTTCATTCACGTCGTAAACCAGGAAACAGGATGATCTATCTTAAAATCAGAATAGTTTTATTTAGTAACAAGCAGTTAAGTTTAACATTTTGTTTCGGGGGATATTATTACTGAAAATTGGCAAACTATAGGGCACACTATAAAAATTTATAACAAATTGTCAAAAATTAGGACAAATATTAGCAAATATAAGACAAATGTTGAGTTCCTATTATTAAAATACCCCTCCCTCTGAACGGACGAAACTTCGGCACCTATGCTCGCAACGATTATCTAACCAAGTGCTAAAACGAAAATACCTGACATTGATCATTTTCCGTTCATAGAGGCTGAAATATAATTTTAGCAACAGCCAAGATACATATTGCTCGGGTACCCGGGTTCTTGACAAGCCAGATATACTATACCGGGAACCTGACATCAGTGCCTAAGCTTACTTTCGTCCGACCTAATTTATTAAAATTAGGATATATGCAGCATTTCAAACGTCTTTGAAAAACGTGCACCACAGTTGAAAAAACCTGCAACAGCATACGTTTATTAAAACGTGTCGTCGCAGTGGTCTAGCGCGTCAACCAGTCTCCCCAAAAATTTGAATTTTTAGATGTTCAACTCCCGCCGACACCTTTCGTTTTACATTTTTAGCTGCAAATATAATAGGCAAATGATGTATTATAGACGCACATGTAAGAATAAAATAGCAGTAAGCAAAAAATGTAGCACCAAAAAGTGCTTACCACAGCAAACTATACGGTTGGCCCGCAGAATATTGCAAAATCCAGCATAAAATTCACTTCCTGTTTTTCCGTATGGTCCCAAGTATACTCTTGCTCGACCCCACAGCAGCCGATTTGTAAGATTTTGACTTGTAAGTTTTTAATAGCACATTCAAGCATTGATTTAAACAATTCCATGCTCCAAATCAAGGCCGTCCGATGGTTCGTCGGTGAGCCGTTTGAGGTCGAACGCAGCCGTTATCCAACACTAGTTCTATGTTATTTAGATATATACTTTTAATCCTCGGTAGATCCTTAGACGACAAATGCTTGCATATCATATTCCAGAGGACACGGGCCTTTAACAGTACGGCCGCAAAATCGTAAATGACAGAAAAATTTAGCATTCTGCTTAAAGTTAGGTGATCTACAGTACAATAGTGAACTTTCCGAGAAATTAAGTCTCCAACCGCTCAGTAATAGGAAAATTCATATTTTAGCATACCAGCATTGTACAATGCATGTAGCATAGGTTTAGGAAGTCGATCACGATCACATCTATAACCATTAACAATTTATAATTGCGAGCATGAATCGTAGGACTAAAAAAGTGTACAAGTGCCACTGAAAATTAACACAGAGAGTCCATAATTGTCACATATAAATCATGTAGCGAACGAGTTAGACAGAAAATTCTGAGCCTTCACATATATAGCATAGCTTTATGGTTATGGAAATATTGAGGAATTATGGTTAATTTGTCAAATTTACTAAAACTTAACATAAAATATTCGCCAATTTGCTAAAAAATTTTCTAATTCCCCCTATTGTTGCGAATATTTACTCAACACCATGGGCTGGCGAGAAAATATGACACCCTATCGACAGTTATGCCCAAAGCGCTTGCCGCGTGACGCCGGACACCAACTTTAACTTACGCTGCATCTTCTCTACCGAAATAAAGGAGTTTTGAAATTTTATATCCATGTTATCTCTAAATGTATAGTTGTTGGGGTCAAAGTTACCTTAACGGCGGAAGTGAATGTCGTTCTCGATATAATAAGCCTACGCTAAGGTCCCTATATGAGCCATATACTAATGCGTATTTCACACTAAAGTGCGTGCGCGAATTGCACACGGTAGACACGTCTGCAACGATTGCAGGGAAAATGAAGACAACGGCTTTCCATTGCACCCAAAATGAACACAATAGTTATACATTGCAAGCAAAACAAAAGACAAAGGTTTCCACTGCCCGCAAAATGAAGACCACGGTTTTCCACTGCACGCAAAATGAAGACCACAGTTTTCCACCGCCCGCAAAATGAAGACACCCAGCTTGATATTGGTATTCCCCTCCAGATTGATATGGGTGTCCCCTTCCAGTTTGATATAGGTGTCCTCCTCCAGTTTGATATTGGTGTTCCCTCCAGTTTGATATTGGTGCCCTATCCAGTGTGATAGTGGTGTCCCCCTCCAGTTTGATGTTGGTGCCCCCTCCAGTTTGATATTGGTGCCCCTCCAGTTTGATACTGTGCCCCTCCAGTCTGATATTGTAGCCCCCTTCCAGTTTGATATTGGTGCCCCAACAGTATGCAATTGGTGTCCCCTCGTTTGTGCAATTTCACTTGACTCAGGCTCACGACTGCCGTTTGTAACATATGTAAGCGTCGCGTTCTGATCAACTTAGTACATGAAAAGTAATGATATTATTGGTATTATTTTAGCATGATTGTTATAGAGATGCCCACTAAATCTAGAACACTAATAAAATGCGATACGAGCAAGAGTTACAAAGTTATTAGCTTGTTCAAGATACATAATGCTATGAATCACATGCTGTCCATGAAGAGCATAAATTATTCAAGATACGTCGAATGGTAGCATGTCCACCAATATTTTCGGCATAGCAAAGGCTCTAATATTGCAAGTAACATATTTCTTTGGCTTTTCCTTTGATCATTTCTAAATTTGTTTTTATAACACAAATTGCACTGTATCGTTTGTAATTGCTATTGCTACGTAGCCTTTGTTTCTATGACGCTTGAGGTCCAAATGTAGAAATTCTACTGGAGGGGCACCAACATAAACTGGACGGGGACGCCACTATCAAACTGGAGTGGGGCACCAATATCAAACGGAATGGGACACTAATAGCAAGCCGGAGAGGGCACCAATATCAATTAGCAGAGTGAACCAATAGCAAACTTGAGTCGGGCAACAATATCTACTTGGAAGAGGGTATCAATATCAGACTAAAGGGGGCACAATATCAACTGGAGAGGGCACGAACACCAAAATGGAGGGGGCAGAAATGCTTAACTGGAGGGGAACACCAAGAGCAAATCAGAGAGGGCACCAATATCAAACTGGACTGAGGCACCAGTATCTAACTGAAGGCGGAGCAATATCCAACTGGAGGAGTGGACCAATATCGACACTAAACTATCAAACTGGAGCGTTGTCATTGTATGCGCAGTGGAAAGCAGTTGTGTTCGTCTTGGGTGCAAAGGAAAGCTGTTCTGGTTTTCCTAACGTCCGACCTTTAAGACCGTTGTGGGTATTCCTGCAGCAAGTGTTTGGCCAACCGGCTATAATCGATAGGATCACACCTTTGCTGCCAGAATGCTAAGCTGGACCCTAGGTTCCTTTGTGGCTTAGCTTGGGATCACAAACCTTCATATGTTAGATAACCACCAACCACAATTACTCCAATTGAATTACAATCAGTATTAAAACGGAATGTAGCAGTTTAACTGAACAAAATGAAATTTAGGCCGAACACAAATAGACACAATCTGAGGAGAAAATCAGCTGAAATATGCGCTCCACGTAAATTATCAAGAAAACATCTACGCCAATGCTAAATTTACTATATAGATCTATGTAAACATAATATATTTAATAGATTGATTTCTAAACATTTGCCTCAGAATCCAACACACCGGGTAATAACACATCCATAAAAATAAATCTCTAAAACGAACATATATATATTAGTAGTAATTTATGCATATATAAAGGTGAATATGGTGAAAATGAAAACGTTGGCATAGTTAAAACTTATATTTGGAAACACCATCCCTTAGCGCCAAACAAATTTTGGTCTGTCACGTTTAGAGCACGTATTCTATAACACAGCATAGCACTTTTTTGGGGCTAGAGCTAACTATTTTCCCTGTGTCACAATCTACTAAACTGAATGTAATAAATATATTTTCAGTAGCCCGTCCCGGCTATCAAACCCTGAGACATAGCCATTCCCGGAACGTACAAACATACTAGCATAGCTTAGCTATTTATTTTATTTATGAAGGGCCGAGGTGGCTGTGCGTTTTTGTCACGAGCGGGATTTGGCTCTCAGACAGAATCCAGCCCTAGGTGCGTACATCTTAAGGTAAATGATGTATAAGGTTTATATAGATATATTAAATTAGGCTAAGGCTCAGGGCGGTATATTGAGAACGGCATACACTGCGAAATCACTGAGTCAAATTAGGCTCAATGATTTTACGGTGTAGCAACCATCGCACTTCCGCCCCTAAAAGTTACGATGGCCCAAATTTCTACGATTTTGGGTATTTTGCAGGGTTTCTGACATTCAACTATATACATATTTAAGATCTAACTGAGCCCTACTAATAATATATAAATTACCAAGACAGCTGTTTGTGAAAAAACTACAACAAACTGTTACATTTATGTTAAGATAAAACATCAGTACTGCTTGACCGGTCTAACCGACCTACTCAAACTTTTAGCAGCGGAAGTGTAATACGAGCTATGCGCTTCTCGGTATACTAAGCCTAGGTTTCAAGTCTTATCTATCATCTCATCGATCCATCGGCCCAAGTTACTTTTAGGGGCCGGACGTTATAACGTAAAAAAGAACAAGTTAGAGTGGAGGTTCGGGGGCGGCAACACCCCGATTTAAGCTTGGCTTTAGTAGATGGCTCATATAAGGACCTTAGCTTAGGCTAAGACTAAGCCTTAGTATATCGAGAACGGCATAGCATGCATTTCACTTCCACCTCTAAAGCTTACATTGCCCAATCTAGCTATATGGCTTGTCGGGGGCTGCAACCCCTGAGTCACCCATTATATGCTATCCTTTTTACTAACCATATAACGTACGGCACCTAAAGGTGATATCGCCTGGTTTAAACAATTATAGAAGGAAGTGCCAGACGAGCCCATTTCGCTACTCCACATCCACGGATTGCTTACCAAACTGAAAACCTGGCCGCATAGCTAACGATCGTTTTCGACTCTGCATGTGAGTTAAACCAAATTCTCTCACTTTAAAGGCATAGAAAATAATTTCGAACACGAAGAACCTCCGTTTGTAAATACAAATAAGATAAAACTACCGTGGCCGGTCGATACAATCGTCGAACTATTACAACGGATTGGTCACAGTTATCTTCAAAACTGCATTAATTTACCTAAAAATCACCAATGTAACGATGAATGCTGCATTGTTACAATACACATTATATTTTCTGTGGCGGTTCAAAGATTGTTCTGACCCGAGTGCTCATGTCCCCGACAACGATCGACACTGCACTCATAGAGTAATAGCATAACCGAACAATCAGAGATTTGAAATCGAACAGAAACGCCGCACCCTACCCCCCTGGTATTTACACATTCTCCAACTACTCAATAGGTCCGTAAATTTTTGATATAGGGAACGATTACGGTCATAAACAGGTAATTTTAAAACTCCAAATTTTCTCCAGGAAACTTCTCCACACTCTGCACAAAGCCACATAAAATATGAAGATTCAGCTATGGATTACAGTAACTATGCAAAAATATAACGCAAAATTAACCATTACAAAATTTATATACATAATACTATCGTTTGACAATAATAATATATAATTATTAAACAGCTCGTTAGTTGCAAGAAACACCGGATTAGCAAATTTCGGACCGAATCGCTGCATTTTGGAGCAATAAATTGCTTTCAAACTAAAACTACAAGCTTGAAGCATAAATATTGTTCGTCGGAACAGTTTATGGAGCGGATGATTATAAAAGAGAGTGGTGAAAATTCAAGAAATACGCCAAACACATGCCGAACAAAATTAAGAATTATATTAAATATATCATCAAAAAATGCGTAAAAATACCACCAAATATGAGTTTTCCAGTTCTCAGAAAATATTTGACCTTTAGTTTCACAACCTTTTTGTCCTTTTTTTGTGCAGAAGAATAATATAAACGATTTGGTGCCAATTACATCGTATTTCTATCATTTAAAGACAATCTTAAATACTGGAACAATACAAGCAGTTGATATTGCGCTTGGTAGAGTAAAAGTTCGCCTTTGGTTTTACATAAAAGCTAGTTCTGCGATCAGTTTTCTTCACTTCCTAAAGATGAGTTTAGTCATAAGGTTTCTTGCAACAGAGCAGAATAACATTTTAACGAACAAAGTGAAGAAAGCGTTCTTTTAAAAATCAAAGTCGGAATGAGAACAGAACAACAAAAATTTCAATTCGAAAGTACGTTTCATAAGTTACTTTACATACAAAATTTCATATAGAAACACCGACATTGAATCACGTTCCATCCCCCACCGCCGCGAAATCCGGGTATACAGAAAATAATGCTGAACCCAAATTTATTACATACGAAGTTGTATCGGGTGTCGTGTTAGAGGCCACCATCAGCCGTAAATTGGTCAGTTATATTGGTTTTGTAAAGCGAAAGTTTTGATACCTTCCGAGTCAACTTGACGAGGCAATATAGTAAAAATGTTCAGTTGGGCCGTATTTATGACAATTTTTTGATTTTATGGGGTACTAATGGTACCCAAAATTTTTCTAAATATGTTTTCTCGATAAATGTGTAATTTTATATATCACTCGAACACCATTGACGGGTTGAATAGAATGGTGGAAATCAACTAAATGGTTTCAGGGATTAACGATTTAGGCTTAAGATTCCACATAAATCGAAACCACTCCTTCATGCGTCGCCCAAATTTAGCTGATTTTACCACCATTCGACTTTTTTCGTCAATGCGATTCGAATGATATGCAAAATTATACATTCATCGAGAAAAAAATAAGCTTTTCAAAATTGTTAGTTGAAAAATTATTGTTTAGTCGCCCAAAATCCAGAATCATTTGAGTCAAAAATTGTTATTCTCGTACTTTGTATGTCCCTCAAGTGCTCCGTATATTTCCGCGTCTCTGATAACTATATTACACCTTTCCTAACACACCACACGCACATATGATGATATCTTACAGTAGTAATCGTATATATATATTTATAAAGGCATTATTGTAAGACAAAAAATATAAGAGGCTAAAGCAGTGAAGCAAAAGTAACCACCTGGAGATAATGTACATAAAATTCCCAGCCGAGAATTACATACAAAAATATACGTACCAACCCTACACACCAAAGCAGAATGGAATATTTTACAAAATATAATGACAAGCGAACTAAAATGCATCACAAGCAAACAACCCGAGGAACTTCGAAGCCGCTAAGTAACTATGCTATCATATACAATTTATAACTAATCTGGTTCGCCCAAAGTTTAACAACAACTACACTGTAACAAAACAACAACTATACGATTTCAATAAAAAAGTTCAAAAAATCACTGTAATCCACAGACGGTCAAAATAAAACATCATTTTAGCACAAGTATTCACCGTACAAATTGGGCAGTAAAGACCACACAAATCATTTTCATCGTCCCTGGCAATCTACTATAACGAAACAAATCTACTGAAAATAGTACGTTTATAAAGTTCCGACGATCATTGTATTGCACAGAAGAGACTCGCTCCACATACTTGACATAACTGTATATTTGAGACCGACCAGTTATTTTTACCGTTTTCCCGGAGCTTTTCTAGAGAAAACTAAATAAAAGCTACGCTTCCAAATCACGTCTTTGGAACAAAGCACAGAGTGTAATTCGATCAAATGAAGTGGTCGATATTCGCATAGTTTGCATCGAGCAACTTAAAGCTTGCAGTGCCTATATTAAATGAATACGCTTTCGCGTATTTTGCATCGAGCAGCTAAATTAATTAAAGCTATCGATGCTAAAACATCTTACGTTCCACGTTGCAAGGCATACATTAAATGAGTATTATAATGCGATGCGGTGCGTCCACAACACATCAAGCTATGATACTCCATAATTTGACGAGTCAGTAAAAACTAAAGCAAATCACTTGTCATTACTGATAACCTGGTACTTGTCTGGTTTCCCTCAGAAGCCCAATCTAAAGCTAAGCTTAAGAACAATGATTAGCCTAATAATACCGTGCATGTAACCAAACGAAGACACATTATGCAAGTACGCGTTACTGAAATCAGTGTTGTACCAATGTTGGCAATTATTTGTGGGAACATTCCAAAAATTTAAAAATTAACAGTCATGAACAGAATTAAGTGAACAAAAATAGCACGTGCGCAAATGCGTTGAAATCATAGGTCCGTCGGCTTGGGAAGGGAAGACGATCGTGAGGGAATAAAGTTCTAAAATTTTTTACAAACCTCCAACTTTTGTCAATTTGCGATAAATTTTTTGCAGTTTCCCCTATTTTTGCCAAGATTTTCCGGGTGCCGTTGGCAGGAACGGGTGGGCTCGTTCCTTATGGCGGTAAACCACTATTGACACCTATGGGTTAAACGCTTTTGAGTGCGTGCACGATCAAACACATTATTTGACTGTGCGCGCTAACGCATTTGAGTGTGCGTGCAAATGCGTTTGCGGGCGTTTACGTTAAAACGCGTTAGGGTGAGTGTGCGTTTATCTGCGTGCTTGTGTTTTACTCGGGTCTGTGCAAGTAAATGGTTGTAGAAAAGTGTTGACATTGCCTTCAGGAAGTACGAGGCATAGCTTCGTTTACGGAGAGTTGAAAAATTTTGAAATATAATCAGGGCTACTATTATTTCAGTTTGTATATGTAAAAATCGTTCCCTACAAAGCTATCAGCGCTTCATCAATAATTGAGCGTTAGCAAAAATTACCTGTATCATGTAACAGTACATAGTGCGCAAATTGGCTGTTCGTCCGAGCTTGGACTCAACAAAGACTAAAGGACTTTATATTTTGCCAAAATTAGTTCTGCGAAACGCCACCTAAAAAAGCATAAACTGACAAATTTCTTGCCAACTTATAAAACATTACAATACTAAACTGGGCTCTCCATTCGTTGAAAATTTTGACAGGGAGCATGAAACAGGAGTTCCCTTGGTTCCGAACCGGGGGGCGCACGATTTTGCCAGGGAACATTTTTCCAAGAGAAAAACAGTTAAAAATCGTACGTACCTGAACCGCCAATGGTTCAGCGTGTCGTTGATTTGGATTTTGTTTTTGGGAACAGATCACCGTTGGCAAGCCGAAATGAATCGGCAATTTGCATCGTTGTACAAATAGTGAATCTGAAGAAAAAAGCGGGCGGCAGACACGGATTCATGGATGTGGTAATGCTGTCGAGCTGTGGAGGCGTTGCTTGAAAGTGTTTATGGAAGGTGCCCCAACTACCAAAGAATCAGGGAATAACCGGAACCGAAATTTACCGGAACCGGAACCAGCAACCGGAACCGTCCATTTAAACCGGATCCGGAACCGGAACCGGAACCGGAACTTGGTCTTCGAAATTTATATATAGTAAAACAGATGATGGAAGAAATGAAGGTATAGTGGATTTAAAACGCATTAAAAAGTACCTTTTACATTAAACTTAATGTATTGCGATGGTATTATTGCCTTTCTGAAACTTTAAAGAGACTGAGGAAGCTAATAATGTTTATTTATCGATCAAATATATCGGTTTTTGGACATTCAGAGCAAGAAATGTCTTCCACTATACACCATGGCTTATACTGCGTCAAATCGAATGTGCTTACAAAACTTGGAGCGTAGAATACACACTTTCGCTCTGTCTCCAGTCGCCTCCCTTTACTACACATACGTTTGTTGCATGTTCTTCTGTAGGAAACTTAAAATTATTGGTTTATATGATTCTAAGTGAAAATAATAGATAGACGGTAATTTTCTGATCAGTGGTCAGAGACACTGTTTAGACTAGCGTTGGACAAACAGTGCCCGTCAGTTAGATCATAATGATGATAACCTTCTAATCAGAAGCTATAAATGAGACACACTGTGATGCTGCTCGCACAGTTTCAATAAATACAGTTCACTGCCAAGAAAGCAATTTTTAGCTGCGTTGCAGATAACGTTAGTTTACTTCAATTTAGACTGATTTACCAAATTTACAAGCGCACTGGCCGGTGCTTGACGCAATTTATGTTAGCCAAGCATACCCTAAGTACTTCTGCGTAAGCCATACTCTGTTACCGAGTTGGACCGGTTTAAGTCAAACGTATCCCGCAGACTTCTGGATGTGTAAAATAGCTGCTACAAGCATCGACCTGGCCTTGATTTAACAAACTCCTGCAGGTTATTATGAAAAATTCCTGCTCAAATTATGTGCCCTACTTACGTTTCACACGGCAAATTGGTTAGTTAATCTTTTCTTTTGCTTGGTTGTATTGGAGCTTGATCATTGTATAAGATATATTACATATGTTTGGATTACAGGATGAAGCAAAAACGTAGAAAATTTCAAACAAAAATTTTAAACCGGAATTCCGGTTCCGGTATGTGTTTTGCCCTTTGCCGGAACCGGAACCGGAACACGATTTTCGCCGGAACCGGAACCGGAACCGGAATTCCGGTTACTCCCTGCAAAGAATCTAATTTATTCCATACTTACACTGCTCGGTATCCAAAACAATGTAAGGCACAGTTTCGCTTAGGTCGCAGACGAGACTTAAGATGGACGTAATTTCGTCTTCTGCGCTGTTCGGAATGATCGACTATAAAGTAACGTGTGAATGGGATATCAACGGTTTGATTTAACATACGGTATATCATTAACATATCGTTTCGCTGCCCTCGAATCTGTTTCAAACACTGCCAAAATGGTTTTGATGGAGAGAAAAAGCTATTTTGAAGCAAATTTTGACAAAATTTGCGAACTTTTTGGCTTCAGAACGGAATTTTAATACAAATTTTATGTACTTTGGACCGATTGGAAATTTTTCGAAGAGGCGGTGGACCGGGGGGAGCCCAAAATTTTGCCCGGGGGCATCACCCGGGGCACCTGTTCTGGAGCAGGGGGAACCGAAAAATGCCAGGGGGCCCCACCCCAATTTGAAGATCCCAGCTAAATAATTTCGTCTTGCTCTCAAATCTAGAAACTAGGCCCGAGAGTTTAGTTTGGAAAATAATTGAATCTATTCCGAAGATCTAAGAACACGAATAGTGTTACAAATACGAAACATTAAAAAATAATTTTTCTTCAAGTACAAAAACAAAATATTCAAAGCAAAAGGCACATAACAATTAATAATCCACTAGTATATATATTACAGTTTCGTCAATATTTAACCAAATCACTAGTTAACAAAACCCTACAACTATAGCACCGATACTGTCGTCATTATGTCTATGAGCCGCGCTTTGTAGAGCCATATGGAGACGAAAAATTGCCTTAAAAGTTAAAACGAATAGCGTCCTATAGCAATTCAATTAAGTCAGTGATAAAACGAAAAACAATTATTATTACTAGAAGTCTGAAGCCAATATCCTCTTACCTTTTCACAAGCTTCTGATTAATATTTATAGTACACTCAAGATAAAACGAATAGCGTCGTACAGCAATTCAATTAAGTCAGTGATAAAACGAAAAACAATTATTATTACGTATATACTAGAAGTATGAAGCCAATATCCTCTTACCTTTTCACAAGCTTCTGATTAATATTTATAGTACACTCAAGATAAAACGAATAGCGTCGTACAGCAATTCAATTAAGTCAGTAATAAAACGAAAAACAATTATTATTACGTATATACTAGAAGTCTGAAGCCAATATCCTCTTACCTTTTCACAAGCTTCTGATTAATATTTATAGTACACTCAAGAAGAGAGAGCGTCTCCAAATAAGACGAGGGAGAACCCCCAGTTATATCGACCTCCGCCAGTCCCTAAGTAAACTTTTGCCCTCCCCACATGATGCCCCCAAGGTACTTTGCGCAATTGATGCGCCAAACACTTTTCCTTCGAGACAAAAAATTTAAAAATTCTTTACCGTTCATCTGAAAATAATTTTCACATATTTTAGCTATCCAAAAAATTTCCCTGCGGAATTGAAAAACGTTCAGTTTCCCTTTCTAGACAAGCACAACGGTTATCAGTCTTGAAATTACACATATTTGACGTTTCCCGACCAGTACAGTACTTTCCCCACTGAAGTACACCCAGATAAGCTAGGAGAATTACCGCCACCACGAAATTACCCACTTCATACCAAATGCATACTTTTGGAAGTTTGGCGAAATCATAAGATTGTGCCCGTCTATTGGGCCTCAGTGCAGGAAAGTGGTGAAAATTCAGCATTTTTGAAACGGAGCGCGCGAAGCAAGCGGAGTTTCCACTTAGGGCGCTAGAGGACAAGTCGTGAAAATCTTTTGTCAGTTTTTGCCTTTCATAACTTATCGTCGGATGGATATATTTCGATAAAATTTTTGTTCGATAGCAAAGGTGATGACCGTGTGCCGTTTAGTTGAACGAAAGCAGCTCCGATCCCATCGTCGGGGTTAAAATAGCGAAAAACAGGTGTTTAGTGGTTCTTCGCCAAATCTGGCAATACGGATACCACTCTTTAACCGACTATATCTTATGACAGACTTCGTATAGAAAAACCGAGGCAATATAATAATACAGAATCAGCTCATCGACATCTACAACATTGCTGACCATGACTTATTTGTGGGGCCACTCCCCGGACCACTGTAGGCCTGCGTATGGCTCGTCGATCCTTTGCAAGAAATAGCGATTAATCACATCACAGCAAATTGTTGCATTTTAATTACAAGCGTCTATTAGGTTATCAAGCAAGCTGAACACTATGGTTTTGTTATTTAGAGTCTAAATTGACTTTATTATACCTTTTTATAGGGTTTCATGGTCGGCAAACCCGATTTCTAAAATGTAATGATTTTTCATTTGTTTGGTTATTTATTGCTTGCATGGTATTAAGGGTGGCATATAGATAGGTTTTTCGGCACAATGAATAGGATGGTACGGCTATCAGGAGTCCAGCATGAATATTTCATATCTTCTCAGATGTTTTCAATGGGTTTACGGTCAATGATCCCGACTGCCAAAATATAGTCTGTCTTCAGTATCGTGGTTACGTATTGAGTAAAGGGTATGAAGAATGCTCTATGTATAAGTTTTTCGGTACGCTGAATACGATGGATTAGTTATCTAGATACTATTGCGAATACATCAAGCATTTTAAGCTGTTCTCAATGGGTTTAAAGTCTAAGATGTTCTAGGATTTTCAATAGGTTCATGGCTACAGAGGTTTTAGTGTAGTATATATACACGAAACATAAAGCCTGTTACAAGGTGATTTCACAAAATTTCAACTTTATGAAACCACGCTCACTGCGTTTTATCCTCACTTGCGAGTTACTAGTTCTATTGATCCAACAAACATTATAGATGTCATCGTAGTTGTGCGGTTTAGAGCTTTCGGCTATGCTGAGCGCGAGGATATATATATTGGGCCCACTTTAGTCCATCGAGACTCATGGGCCCACTTCAGAATCCGTTTTGAACCAAAATCCGCATCATAGAAAAACGCTCAGCAAAGCACTATATATACAGACTTATAAATGCTTATTTGCTTTACAAAATGAGAACAATTTGGCGTTGGTTGTCGAGTTACAGTAAGTAACGTAATTTCTGCTGTTTCTTCGGGACCCGCGCCGGGCATCTTTAGCCCGTTCTTTCGGGATAAGATATTAGATTCGGGATTCGCGCCTAACTAGAGAGCACAAATATAGATTTCAAGCTTTTGAAATGGAGCGAACCAATCCGCCCAGCTGAAGTGAGTAATGCGTGTTACACAAAAAACCCAGAAACGGACGCTATCAAAATTTGCCACCCCGGACAGTAAGGTTTGGTTGCTACGATCGATCCACTCAATACACTCAGCATTTATATAGCATTCTTTTTATCTTATATTTTCTTTTTCGTGTTTTCAGCAGATAACTTCGCAGTTTTACAGTAGTTAAGAATTCTACCAGCCCTATCCGTTCTGTTTAGTTACTATTTCGATTTACTCTATGAAATTCGATAATACTGCGTGCATCGGATAGAAGACTATAACTTCTGCTGACTCGAAAAAACCGTGCGCTCAAAATCTCTAACTAAACGAACGATGATTCCCGTGAATAGGCGAAAATAGCGCGACCATCTCAGGTCATTTCGTTTGACGTCCAAAATAGTCGTATTGCACACTCTGGTGGCCTTTGAAGACCAACTAAATTACCTAGAATGGTTTGCGCACAGCGGCGTGAACTTTCTATTTTAGAAAGAATGACAGGTTAACAACACGGGCTATTCGAGAACTATCACGTTGAGGTAAACTAATAAATGGGACCAAATAAAGACCATTAACTAGTGACTGAACCTGAGCAAATTTTCCAGCCCTGACCGATTAAGTCAAAAATCTATTTTCAGCTAATAGACATAAAATTTTTGTACAACAGCCTAGCAAAACAGATGAGGCTTATTTTCAGTGACTTATTTTTCAAGTTCACAAAAGTATTATCGCGATACCTGTTAAGAAGTTCCATAGCAACATTGAGACCAAACTTAAGTATGAAAAATTTTTCAGATAAATTTCTACTTTTCGAAACAACAAATATTAAAGTCAGTCCGGTCCGCGTGCATCACTACCAATCGAATAAATCAATGCATGCTTACCTGAATCTGCATACTTTTGCCATTATGATTCGCTATCGTCGGCAGGCCTTTGACCGCTTTGTTCCCGCCTTTGAGCTTCTCCACTAATATAGTAGTAATTGATAAATCGAGCCCCCTGAGTCAGCTGAGCAGTTTCGTTCGTAATATGGCAAGCGAGCAATAGTAAATTTCGTGGCACAACCACCCATGCAAAGCGTGCAAAAAGCGCCGAATAGACAGCTAGCGCGAATGTCATTTTTCCGCTGATAAACGACGGATCTTTCTTCAGATCAGCAAGCGCCGCCAACGGAATACCCCAATTTGCAACCGGACCCCAAAAATGGGTTGACGCAAAATAATTTGCCCAATCGCGTACTGTGTACGTCCGAAAATAAGTCACTACGTGCTTGGCTATTGACGATGCCATTCAGATACTTAACAAACCGTTTCAAAGTATATATATACTGGTTATTTTGAAACTTAGTTTTAATTTTCATAAAAATATAATGTTAATAACAACTATATAAAGCTATCAAATTCAAATAAAGCTATTATATACATTAATATTATATGCAGCACTCGCCAGAAATGTGATCTGCTCCCTTGATGCTCAAAACATATTATTATAACACTGTTCGCTATATATTCGTTCGTTCAAAACGCTATAACCATTTCTGTGGCGTGGTACGGTACCTACCTTTCTATGAGTACTGCATTTTCCAAACTGCCTTGAAACTCCCTAACAGGGACCGATCTGCACAGCCCCAAACCGAACTGGGTCAAGCTGAACTGGTGGGACTGACAAATGCGGAAATAATATAAATACTTGATTCACAGTGATATAATTGAGTTCTGAGTAGTCAACTCAAGTCAATTTACTAGTAAAACACCTATATAAGACAATTATGAATATATATAAGCCAGGGAATAACCGGAACCGGAACCAGCAACCGGAACCGTCCATGGTTCGAGTTCATCAGCGGAGCTGGTTTGCCCGGCCACCCCTTCAAATTGCGTCCGCGCATTAAACCGCGATTAGATTGCGCTATGTTTTCTTTTGCGTATCGAATTATCAATAGCTGGAACAGCCTACCCGCGACGGTGGTTTGTGCTCCAACAGTGGCGGTATTTAAGTCGCGTCTCCACGGCTCCGGTCACCTGCCTGAACTTTAGCCTGCGCTGTCGTGTCGTTTTGTGCCGTTTCAGTGTCAAGCCGCATTCGTGATACGTGTTCAAATGACGCAATAACCATGCTTTCATAGTATGGTTTTCCGGATGATCGTTGTTCGCTCAAACGACCGATGGTTGTCCGGATCGAAGGTGAATACGAAGGTGAATTTAAACTTGAGCCGGAACCTGGTCTTCGAAATTTATATATAGTAAAACAGATGAAGCAAGAAATGAAGGTATAGTGGATTTAGAATGCATTAAAAATATCTTTTACATTAAACGTAATGTATTGCGATGGCATTATTGACTTTCTGAAACTTTAAAGAGACTGAGGAAGCTAATAATGTTTATTTACCGATCAAATATGTCGGTTTTTGGACATTCAGAGCAAAAAATGTCTTCCACTATACACCGTTGCGTATACTGCGCCAAATCGAATGTGCTTACAAAGCTTGGAGCGTAGAATACACACTTTCGCTCTGTCTCCAGTCGCCTCCCTTTACTACACATACGTTTGTTGCATGTTCTTCGGAAGGAAACTTAAAATTATTGGTTTATATGAATCTAAGAGAAATTAATAGATAGAAGGTAATTTTCTGATCAGTGGTCAGAGACACTGTTTAGTCTAGCGTTGGACAAACAGTGCCCGTCAGTTCGATCATAATGATGATAACTTTCTAATCAGAATACTATAAATGAGACACACTGTGATGCTGCTCGCACAGTTCCAATAAATACAGTTCATTGCCAAGGAAGCAGTTTCTGCTTGCGTTGCAGATAACGTTACTTTACTTCAATTTCACCTGATTTACAAAGTTTAAAGCGCACCGCTTTGCGCTTGACGCAATTTATGTTATCCATGCATACGCTAAGTACTTCTACGTAAGCCATACTCTGTTACCGAGTTGGACCGGTATAATTCGAACGTACCCCGCAGACTTCTGAATGTGTGAAATAGCTGCTACAAGCATCGACCTGGCTTTGATTTAACAAATTCCTGCAGGTTATTATGAAAAATTCCAGCTCAAATTATGTGCCCTACTTACGTTTCACACGGCAAATTGGTTAGTTAATCTTTTCTTTTGCTTGGTTGTATTGGAGCTTGACCATTGTATAATATATATTAGGTACATATGTTTGGATTACAGGATGAAGCAAAAAACGTGGAAAATTTCAAACAAAATTTTTAAACCGAATTCCGGTGCCGGTATGGTTTTTGTCCTTTGACGGAACCGCAACAGGAACACGATTTTCGCCGGAACCGGAATTCCGGTTACTCCCTGCAGCTCACAATAAGTATATACCGATAACCGGCATAACCACCAACCCCATCAACGCCATAAAATATAGCATGGTAACCACGATGGTTTGAAACAGTGAGGCCTCAAAGTATAGAAAAATATCGTGGTGACTATAAAATTTTAATTTACTGATCTCTTTCCACCCACGAGACGCCCATCTTGTCGAACGCAATCTTTGAAAACTACTAATCTTTCATTGAGTACAACATAATGCGAACGGTTGTTCTGGTATTGTGCTACATCGTCATTAAGCTTGCGAGCCTTACCACGCAGCGCAGCGACACGTTTCCGCTCATCTTCAGGCATCGAGCGTCGGATATATATGCCTCTACAGCTATCAAAATTTTTCAGTTTCGGTGCGAGGCTCAGAATGTTCCGCGCAACTGTTGACTCTTTAAAACACACTTTAGTAAGACGGCTGGACGGAGGACTACCGGGCTTTGGTTCGCGTAGTCGTCCCATTCTGTAAACACAGTCTACAGTAGCGGAAGGGTCGAGCGACTTACACAACTTTCGGTCACGTCTTGATGATCGTGCCCTTTTTCTGGAAGGTTACGGATTACAAGGCACCGATGATGTTTTTCATCTTCGCTTTCAGGTGACGGTGGCTGATTCATGAAAAGACCTGCCTGTTCCTCATTTTCGGCGTCTAGCTGGGCGTAGCTCATTGTATTTCCTGTAGCAGGTTGTTGCGTTGGCGTTATCACAGCATCAGAGATCGAAAATTGGCCGACGCAATGAATGCAATTTGGCGTTCGATACTGTCTAAGCGATCGGCAGTGGTCGGTGGCGTGCCGTCAAGCTTTGCTGATTGTTTAGATTCCGCAATTGATTGACAGGCTCGGCACAGTATGACGACAAATTCGTTAGACGCAAGAGCTCCGACTAGTGGTGTGTCGATGCCTGCGCAGCTATAATGTATCCAAGACGCACAGAGACCGCATTCAAAGCATTCATTGCCCCTTTCGCCATACATTCGCAGCAAACTGAAGATCGGATTGCTAACTGTTGGTGAACGTTTGCGCTAGACAATGTTGGTGTCGCAGGCGAAGATGTCGTATCAGCGGCTGTGCTGCCTTGTTGAGGTACCGGAGGCGGTATTTCTCGACTCAGGTTTGTTGTTTTCCACGGTTGACTGCCAGAAATGGGCGTTCTGACCGAGACGACATCTGATGCGCGGCGGTCGCTGGATGGCTGTTGTCTGTCGTAACCAGGCATATCGCAGGTGTTGAATATTGGATTGCCAAATGTCAGCAAAATAGCTGCGTAAGATAACTATCACCGGTTGTGCACTGTTTGTTTCGTTTTGTTGATATCACGATTTAGTAAATCGCTAATAGTATGTCTTAACGAAATACTTTTTTCGCTTTTATCAAGCAGGTACCTGAATGCAATGTGCATGAAATCTTACCTTGCTTCAGCGGCCAGCCTCTGCTACTTAATCAGTATGTGATACTCCGAATCTAATGTTAAAGCATCACAGGCTCAAATAATAAGGTTTATTACATAGTGGTTGTTCGGATATTAAATTTATCCCGCAATAACAAAATAACACAACGCCCAACAATCCACAATCACTCAATATAAGTATACGAGGCAGCTCCAATATCAAACGATGCTGACGTAATTATTATTTATTTGGTTTATCTCTAATTAAATCTTAACGTGTGGGATTTAATGTCTACGCACGGGTATAACACTTATTAATGTTTAATCATTAATTGTTGTTAAAGTAATTAAGCAAAGGTAACCGCATAGGCAGAACGCTTATTAAAATTAAGTTAAGAAATATATAGCCAGAAATTATGTGCTCGAAAAGTTTAAGGCTCGGTGTACCAAAAGCAGGAAGTCAGGTTATGGAAGGATATCAATCTGGCGAGCTCTGTACTGTATACCAGGAATGCTGCAGAATTCGTTAGCGTAGGCTATGGAGACCTAAAACGGTTTTCTCCTAGGTGCCACACGCTAACCCACTCCGTTTATTCTTAGAAAGCAACAGATTTTCTCTTTTTAGAAACTCACAACCAAATTCTTATACTAATGTGTGAGTCTACATTAGGTGCGTACACCAAGGTTGTTCTTTTGTCATAATCACAAAAAATTGTCGTTCACATTTTCGCCACTGATATTCACATTTTTGCGAACGCATGTAACCAATGTACCAATGTACCAATGGAATTCGCGTTCCGGCAACATTTGTCGATTTCGGAGGTTTGTCCACGTTCATCAAATGACATTGTAACTCAGACAGCAATGTTCGTCGTCTATTTGTATATTATAACATACGAGAAAAACTCGATTGGTAATCGCATTTTCACTTGTACGCGGTCAGCAAAATGAGATGCAAACTTGCAAAATAGTTACTATGAACAGTCTTGCGAATTTTCCCGGGTACATAGCTTCTTGGCAAAATTTTGCTTCTGGTCGGTTAAAACATCCGCAAATGCCATAAAACTTGATGAAAATTTGTACTAAGATTCTGGAATTTGCTTCAAAATTGCTATTTCCACCAAAAGCGTTTTGGCAGCGTTTCTGACATTATTTTAACTTTTCCCTTGACAAAATGCTCACTGGCATACTTGGGTGCCCCTGGTTTCGAATCAGAGAATCACACGGTTCATGCCTCTAAAAACCTTTCAACGAATGGAGAGCCCAGCTATCTATCAATAAGTATATATTACCATTTATGAATTTATCAACAAAATAACACAAAACCATAAAAACAATTTGTGAAGTTGATTTCAAACAACGTGCCTTAAAACGACTATTTGAGAAGGTCTAAACAACTGCCAGACACAGTCTATTAGACATTAAAGCAACATGAATTTAGCACGTAAAGCTACACGCGTTAGCCAACTGAAACTGTAAAACCACAATTCAGTTTATGCAATTTTGGTTGTAAACACCAGGACAAAAACCCACTAGCTATGCGGTGACTTTAATATTAACAATAAATAATAATAAGTTCCCACCAATCACCCGGCAGGAGGCTAAGGCGTTACATTAAGCTTACAAACCTAATTAGTACAGCTAACTGAGCCATATACACATGTATATTTACATATACATATACACGTATACACGTAAGCACGCAGAGATTTTAGTGTTTAACATATATATCCCCTCATAATAGCGATTGGATGTTGGAGATAAAACGGTTGTCATAATACAATAATTATTATCGTAATAATTCATTATTGTATTATTACTGTTAATATTATCATATAGTTTAAAATTTTTGTTTTGTTTTCGACAATTGAAGCAAATTTGCATATTGGCCCCAAATGTCAGGTTGAAATTTACCTTCATTTATTCTACGGCTGTTGAATTCTGTAACGATTGAGGATGGAAGATTTTAGTTGTGCGACCTCTGTAATACAAAATTGTTTAGTTTTCTATGACAAACATAGTGGCCGTCATCTGGATGTTTTGTAGTTTAAGTGACCGATCTCTGACATGACCTAAAGCTTTTTAATCTTGTGTTACCTTAAATTTTAGCTTGGCAATATTTAACTATGGGCGTGCCTGTATTATTAACGCTAGATAGCATGTTAACAATTGAAAGGCTGTCGCCATATCACGATGTTATTATTATACGGCTGTCAGTTATCAAGAGCCTTATTGTATCAGACACACCAACTCAAGGAACTCTGCCGGAAGTTATAATCCCTTCGTGAAATTTTCGTTAATATTTTTATAAAAACGAATCGACTGGTTGTATTTTTTGCAGCAGGTATCAGCAGAAAGAGCATGTAGATAGAACATTTAAATGGTAGTAACGCGATAGACTGGCTTAGCCACGCAAGCTTGCGCTTCTCCGCGACGCACCCCATTGTACGGTGATGAATGAGAGCCTGCGATGGCCACTGTATCCGTCGAAGAAGCTGTCAACATGCGGCACGACAACCCCACATGGCAACCACAATGTTTATAGTCGGTATTTCAAAAAATATAGATCGGATTCAAAATTGAAACATTACCCAAGGTTCCTGCGCGCGAGGTGATAACCGAGCTAAATATTTTGAACTCGGCAACAGCAGAACAATTATAATACGAACCCGGACACAAAGTCGCAGTAATTGGGTAGCAACATATAGCAATAATATCAATAGGGGCTTCAGTTTTGTAACTTTCGAATATTATTATAGCGTATTAGAATTAAGCGCGCAGAGTTTGTAATTTACTTAGACATTGCCCAATTGTAATACAAACTATAACTATATATTATTGCAATTCTGCACAAAGTCAAGATAGATGCTGCGAACGCTGCCAACGATTACACGGAATCAGCCGACGACATGCACAACAAAACGGCGCAAGAATTCTTAAATAATCCTCAGTAATACACAAATATATCACAAATCATTTTCAGTAACCGTGAACTACCTTAATAAAACTTGCTTTGAAAGCAAAAATGAAAAATAATGATTTTTTTAGTTGAGCTCACGTGGTCATGCATAGGTGATATTACAAATGTGAAACCGCAAAAAGAACCGCCGGTGGCAAATGAACAAAATGAAACTGATCCCGTTAGAGAACATTTACAAGAAATGCAAGAAACGCAAGAAATCTTGAATGTCAGAATGGCAAACTATTTCGATCAGATAGGACAAATGCCAAGAAGTTGCGCATTTGCAGGCGGAGCAAGCAACAAATTTTCGAACGAGGCATCAGTCAAACATATTGAGCCATCACAAAATAATCAAGCTCAGAATACCAAATTTTCTCAAAAAGATAGTACGAGCATGTAGTGTAATCGCAGTGAGGGGAACACAGCATGTGCGCTGCCGAGTGCTGGTCAAAATAAAATACCAATTCGTTGTCGATTTTTTCATAAAATACTGATATTGGTACATCCATTAACGCTGGCGCAGGAACCAACAACGGCCATAACCCTATGCTAGTCAAGCTGAAAAATTAGTTCAAAATGTACAAGTTCAAAAATACCAATGTAGACATGTGCATTAACCCCGGCGCGAAGAACCAAACACATGTGCTGTCTCATACTGTTCAAAAAGTCAAACGAACAATCGTAAAGTGATAATTTCGACAATTCCTGTATGTGCTGACACTCGACATAAACTCCGACGCGGAGGACGGAACAAATACAGTATCCGGCAGTAATCAAAATTAACATTTTTCGAAATAGACTGATTTTCGAACCTCTTGTATGTAAAATAGGATTCAAAATCAAAATCGATCATCGATGTATTTGTATGATAGTGATGGCTCGGACCAGTCGCAGGAAAATACTGAGGCCCAACAATAACAATTCGGTGGTGAACGTCCATGACAAAAGTAACGATGGTCCTAATATGCCTCATCTTTATGAACAGACCACTATATCACAGATGAAGCATCATTGGATCAAATACAACGTAACTGTAATACATCAAAAAAATCAATCAAAGCACACGACTACCTTCGAACACAAATGCGCCTCAAATCGTTCCGAATTCGAATATGCCTCAGGGAGTATAAACTTAAATAACAGTCAGTTGATAGATCTTAATAATGCTGTTAAAATTTTGCTAGAAATTTAGTCACAAACAGCATTAGAGCAAAGAGTTGGCTCCAGAATATACGGGCAAGGGAAATGTCCCGGAGTGTCGCTGCCACAAATCGACGAAACGGTCAACTACCAACTGTCGTAGATACTGGGACACTGCACTATTAACAAACCACGCACTTTCGGCCGGCAGTCTAACCGGGAAAATTAGCAAATAACCGAAGACAGACAGCAACAGCTCAATGCACACTGCGCCACGGAATTATCTCTGGAGGATATGGTTTTGCTGAACACTATTTTTCGCTACGTTTAATTCAGTACATTTCGTTATAACTATGCTTTTGCATTTTGTTGAATTATTCTTTAGAATAGAGCGTATTTCTCCCGCGTTCCTCACGCAAGATAAGAACAAGAATTGCCAGTAGCAGAGCATTTATATTGCAGGCACCACGTCTGATCCCTGACGACCAGTTGAAAAGGACATTCACAATATAGCAACATTTATGTGCTAGCCAAACATATTTCTCATTGTCTTTGTGTTCAGTTCAGCCATTAAATTCGGTGCATGTGCTAGAAAAACATATTTATCACTGCCTTTGTGTTCAGTTCAACCATTAAGTTCAGTGCATAAACCTTAGTCTACACGAATTATGTACCTTTACTTTTACTCAAATTAAACTCGTACGCAAATTGCGTTTTATTTAATAATCGTTTTCGCCGTCACAGACTTTTCTGGTTTCACCGTTTATTATTTTTTTGCGGTTTTAAATAGCTGATAAAAAATTTCAGAAAATTGTTTAATAGTAACTATTCGATGTTCGGCTCAATTCGGATACCGAATATTCGCCACATCTCTTATTATTAGCACCGGCGACTTCGGCTCAAGCCGAATACCAAATATTCGGAACATCGCTTATTGTTAGCAGCCGCGAGTTCGGCTCAAGACGAATATCAAATATTCGGCACATCCCTCATTATTAGTACCGGCGAACCAAGCAGAACCTCAGAAGCCTACGAAGTCTATTCGTCAGTGTAAGGCGGCTGCGCTGGATGGCATATCTCCAGAAGTGGTTAAACACTCCCGCGAAGCAATGGATTGGACATCTTATAGCGAATTAAAGACACAAAGCATTAATGTGGAGGTTTCCTGGCGACCGCGAGAGGAAGGGCCATTTCAAGTCATGACTGATCAAGAAGCAAAGAATGAATGATGAATATCACGATTCAAACATTTGATCACCAGTCACCTGGAAACAGGTGTGATATATGAGTATATGTACTTTATTTATGTATGGTCTTTATTATGTGTTTTACTTTATTATTTATTATGTACTTTTATACGGTATTGATATTTTTTCGCCTACAATTTATTAGTTGCGCTTTATTGCATGATATATAGTTTAACGTAGGATTACGGAGCTAGTCGTATTTCATCAAGGATTTTGCTATGTTAGTTAGTGTTGTCGGGGGTCTATTGGACCACATAAAAAATCAAGGATTTTGCTATATTAGTTAGTGTTGTCGGGGGTCTATTGGGCTACCAGGAGTCCCTGGGCCAAAATTCCATTTTTCGTATCTAAAAATTCTTTTTCACAAAATCTTTTATTATATTTTTCCCTAAAATATTGGGTTTTCAAAAATTTAAAATTTTATAAATTTTATTTTTTCTTATTCCTAATTTGTGTATTTTCCGTTCGTTTCACTCACTAGCTATGTCTAGTTTGATTTTGTTTCAGTTTTAATCTTTGGTCGTAGTGTTGGAGCGCGGTGAATTAGCTGGTCGGAGGAGAACCACTGCTTACCTTTTTATTAATTTACTTAGGATTACCTAGCTAATTGCTAGGCGGCTTTGGATTTATTTAGCGATCGGTTTGGTTTACTAGATCAGCTTACGTAGCTTGAAAGACAGCATCTAAATGGCGTTACGATTTGTTTTATCTGGTTCGAGGTTATCCGTGTTAAGTTGCAACCTGGTCTACGCAAAAAGAATTGCGTATAACAAGTGTGCTGGAATTATTCGGTTAGAGCATGGGTTTAGATCTGTGACAAAGAATGAAGCTGCTATGTAGGAACGCTTCACACCTAAGTATTTAATAAAAACTATCACTTATTTTAGTAATATTAACTTTCCCAAGACATATATCGGAGAAGTGGTTATTTCAATAGGGGCGATGGAATAATATAACGTAGGGTAGTAATATCTTAAAAATTTCGGCCCCGTGGAGTCGAGTGAGCAATACCCGGGCGACAATACAGGGGCGACTTGAATAAATTAGTAGTGTTACTTGTGACGTCTGGCAGCCATCCGGGGTCGGCGGAGTAGGTAGTACTATTCTTGACTAGACCGGGCGAGGAATTTGTTATAATAGTCGATCCCAAGTACTATTCTTGGTCAGCCGTTCGGGGACCTCGAATCTCTAGCACGGTCAGCCGTTTGGGCTTGCACGACTTGAGAAAATTCAACTGCACCGTAGTCGACCGCTGCCGTACAGTTTTAGTAACGTGGTCTAGCAGCCGTCCGGTGTCGGCCTGTTTAATATAATTGGGACTATTAGTGTAATTCTAAGGTAATCAAATAATCGTGCAGTTGCTAGCTGTCCCGGGGTACTGTACCAACCCACAAGGGATTTAATAACGTACCGAATAAGCTAAATTTTTATCACTATCGCTCAATTATAACCCGTAAACACTAGTTGCTACAGCTTAGGGTTAAGGACTAGGCCAAGTGCTCGGTAGCTGTAACTTAACATAAACTTAAAGTAATAAATAGGGATAGCCGAGTAAAGGGCGAAATAGTGGCCGAAGTGTGTGAAAAGTACAACAGTCAGACTGCAATAGAGCTGGAACGTCAGACTGTGCAAGACCTATTGTCATACTGTGCAAGAGTAACCGGTGTAAGCTAATGTGAATAATGAAAACGGTACTAAAGAATAGTGCCGCGGCTTTTCGTGCGAGTACTAAAAAGAGTGTTGTAAACCTAATACGGGTATCAAAAATAGTGCCGCAAGTGACACGGCTAAAATATTAGTGCCTTAACATGTTATCACTTTGGAATAAACATTCTATATACGTGTCTGTTGCCCAATTGCCTGAAACTCGAGCAATTAGAGCCGAGTAAGGATCACGCCGCATCGCGAAATATATGCCACGATTACCGCTCACGAAAAGAAAGACGCGAGCCATACAAGCGTTCCACCGGCGTTCTACTGGCCACACCTCGAATCGCACAATCCTTCGTGACGAATGGATTTTAACTGAAAAAGGGATGGAAAGTAGGGGTCGGTTAATAGAAGATTTGATGACTGGAATCGGTAGCGTCAGTGGTAGACGCGATTTCAATGGAGTGGTGAAAGGTTAATGAAGGAAACAAAACCGGGAACGGTATATCAGTTAATGGCATCAGTGGTAGATGCTCAACCGACAACCACGGATGCCGGTGTTTAGTAAGCTACCAGAGGTTCCAAGGCCCTAAATTTCACAAAATTTTAATTTCAGAAGATATTCCATTATACGTTTCCCCTAATTCTAAATCCTCTTAAAATAAAAATTTTATTTTTGCTATTTTTCGGATTTGCATATTTTGTGTTAATTGGTTTATTAGGTAACTATATATGTATAGGATTGGAATTTTTCAGTTGATAGTAGTTATCGTACAGAAAAGTTGTCGTGCAGCGATCCGGAAGTTTTGTTTTACCTGTGTTACATCATCTAATGGTTGTTTAATATTTCCGGATTTTTAACTGAATTCGGTTACTTAGCTAATTACCTATGTCAGCATAGTGGTATATATATCTGGTTTAAATGTTATTGACTTATAACGTGGAGTATTGGACATCTGGGTGAGAAATAGATGAACTTATCAGAGGTTTTTGTGTTTCATTTTCGTTTAGTGCTCAGTTTTTAACAGTTATCGCGCAGAGAATTGCGTTCAAGAGTGCTTCTTGTCGGCTTGGATTACTACTCGGTTGGATATAATTCTGGCATTGTGCTTTTTACAAAAAGGACAGAGTTGGAATTGGATTGCTTCGCATAGATAATCTTAATAATATTTCGTTATGAAACGAAGTTGCCAGAAGTTATTAAACAGGAGCGTTAGTATAATTATAACAGATATTAGTTAGTAATATATAGCTTACAAATTCGGCCTTTACGTGTCGAGTGAGTACTACTCGGGCGAGAGTGCAGGTGGGCTTTTGGTTAGTGGCGCAACTCGGGTCAGCCAGCAGCAAGAAGCGTTATTATTTAGAAAACCGGGCGAGTAATGGGTGTGAAATGAAATTACCCTATCGAGCATCAATGTATCGCAAATCGTCAGATAAGCCAAGCCAGCTGTACGGGGGCTTGTCTTTTGAGAATAGTTCGCCTGAATAGTAGTCGACCGCTACTACGCAGTTGTATTTAACGTAGTTCATCATCCAGTCGGAGGCGACTTGCGTAATATAACGGCAAGTAGCGTAAATTTAAGGTCTAGGTCGAGGTAATCAAATAATCGTGCAGTGTGCCAGCCAGTCGGAAGTTTTGCTGCACCAAATCACAAAAGCAGCATTAGTTTACTAGCTAACCTAAACGTACTCGATTATCTCTCCAACCGTAACCCACTAAATAAGGAACGTACTAGTCTAAATCTAAGAACCTAGGGTGAGGTATTCGTTAATCGTACGGTAACCAGTCAGTCGGGGGTAGTAGTGCCAACCTCACAAGAGGACTGTATAATAAAATAGTACGTAACCTAAATAACACAGTAATAGAAATCAGGATTATCGAGTGACAAGTAATTGACTGGCCGAGTGATAGCAAAATCTAAATTAGAAACGGAGCAAAAGTTATCGGTTGAATCTTAGCGCAAAATAGCTTGCGCGGGTACTAAAGAACAGTGCCGCGAACTTAATTTACGAGTGCTAAAACGTTGTGTGCCTTAACATTTTTATCATATTTTGTCATAAAATATTCTTGTCAAGGGTTTGATGTTTATTACCTAAATCCTGAGTGACTAGAGCAGCACCGCGCCGCAACGAAAAATATAAGGCACGAGCACGGATCGTAAAAGCCGAAGCGCGAGCCCTTCGTACTTCCCCACCGGCATTCTCCTGGCCACACCTCGGACCACACATGTTTTGGTGACGTATCTCATCCCCTTGTACTACCGATAGCTGTCATAATGTTTTGGTGACGTATCTCATCCCCTTGTACTACCGATAGCTGTCATAATAAGAAAATACAAAGAACATACAAACAATAAAATACAACAATTGTTGTATTTTATTGTTTGTATGTTCTTTTGTATTTTCTTATTATGACAGCTTATCATATAAGAATCATCACCAAAACATTCTATGACAGCTATCGGTAGTACAAGGGGATGAGATACGTCACCAAAAGTGGCCAGATGCCGGTGGGGAAGATTTGCGCTTCGGCTTTTACGATCCGTGTCGTGCCTTATCTTTTCGTTCAGCCGCGTGCTCTAGTCGCTCAGGATTTAGGTTGACGTCAAAGTATACAACGAGAAAATATTTTATGACAAAATATGATAAAAATGTTAAGGCACACACAATTAACTTTTTAGCGCTGCGTAATAAGGCGGCACTTACTCTTAGTACCCCCCGCGCAACTATTTTGCGCTAACCCAACCGTTTTTTGCTCCCGTTTCTAATTTTAGATTTTGCCTAGCTCGCCAGCACAATTACTTGTCACTCGATTACTGTGTTATTTAGGTTACGTACTATTTTATTACGGTATTTGTTACAGTTGGCACTACTACCCAACTGGTTACCGTACAATACCTCACCCTAGGTTCTTAATTTAGACTAAGTACGTTATTTAGTGGGTCTAGGTTGGAGATAATGCGAGTACGTTTAGGTTAGCTAGTAAACTAATGCTGTTTGTGATTTGGTGCGGCGAGACTTACCGACTGCGGCTGGCACACTGCACGACTATTTGATTACCTCAAATTAGACCTTAATTTACGCTCCTTGCCGTTATAGCTACGCAAGTCGCGTCCCGACTGGATGATGAACTACGTTAAATACAAATACCGTGGTGGCGTCAAACTATTCAGGGCGAAAAACTATCTCAAAAGACAAGCCCCCCGGTAGCTGACTTGTAGACGATACGATACATTGATGCTCGATCGGCAATTTCGGCGCACTCTCGCCGGTTTTTCAATAATCGGGTTAAGCTTCTTGCTGCTGGCTGGCCCGAGTTGCGCCACTCACCTGCACTCTGCGCATCAGTACTCACTCGAACAGGCGTAAGGAAGGCAAACTAGGCTATATATTACTAACTCATCCTGTGTTGTAATTATACTAACGCTCCTGGTTTGATAAGGCTTATTGCAACTCGTTTCATAACGAAAAAAAATATATTAATTATATGCAAACAATGCAATTCCAACTCTGTCCCTTTTTGTAAAAAGCACAATGCCAGAATTATATCCAACCGAGTGAGCCGACAAGAAGCACTCTTGAACGCAATCTCTGCGCCGAATCGCTGAGCTGACACTAAACGAAAATGAAACACAAAAATCGTCAAATAAGCTCATCTATTTCTCAGGCCCCGGATGTCCGATATGCTCCACGTCTGACTAACACGAACTTGTCGGAAGACTCGGAAAATTTAGTTTGCTCCCCTTATTCGGAGTTTATCAGACGCGCTACTTGTTCCGCCGAACTCCATCAGTGAGCTAAAAGTTAACGTCTGACTAACACAAACTCGACCTGTTCAAAAAAGTTCATTTTTGTCTCCAGCTTATTCGGATTTTTTTGTGGGGACACGTTACTTGTTCCGCCAAACTATAAATTCGCGTCGTACTCTAAAAGTTAACGTCTCGTTTTGACGCAAAAAAATCTCCCTCCTCAAAAAAATTCGAATGCAAGTTTCGCTGTCGCGGATTTTTATGGGGTTAGGTTATTGTTGCCGCCAAATGGAGGTTAAGACGTCTAGCTCGGCGCAAATTCAAATCTCCCTCCTCAGAAGATTTCAAAAATGCAGCTTGTCTCCACTAATTCGGATTTTTATCAAACACTTTTACTGTTCCGCCAAACTGCTAGGGGTCTCGTCGTACTAAAAGTAGTTCTAGGCTCCAACACAAAGTTTCCGACCTTGCCTCCTCGGGTTCGAAAATTTCGTTTGTCTCCGGCTTTTATTCGGATTTTTATAGGACACGTTCCAATATGGTGGGGTGTGAAAAGCGTAATTATAAGTTTGAGCGCCAAACTCAATCTTCCCTCCTCGGAAGATTTCCCGAATAGGGTTAGGTATCTCTCCCCACTTATTCGGAATTTTATCACGTTACTGTTCCCGCCTTGTTCTGGTCTCGTCGTTACCCTGTGGGGCTCAAA
>JASANE010003233.1:0-32430 GCA_030248225.1 Trileptium ribeirensis | reverse complement strand
TTAACCGTAATAAACACCGTCTGTAAATAATTTATTAATCAACTATGCTCTGTCGGTTTTTAAAAGCTCGATCATTATATCTAGGCCATATGACCGCTGATGAAATAATGCCGCACACTGTTAATAAAACAGCAAGCAGACACGGTGTGCTTGACACTGTCTAGAAGTGGTAATACCCCTAGCTAGCTGCCTTTGCAAAATTTTATAAATAACGTGGGGTGTCTAAGACACCCTGCTGTCAACAGTGTGTCTGACACTGAGTGGTGTAAATAGTTTCCAAACGTAGGGGACATTATAACGTGGACGCCCATAAGAAATCAGCTTCCCCGCAGGCACCAAACAAGGTGCCTTTTTATCATAACTTAATGTTTGAAAAAGAAAACTGAACCGAAGCAGACAATGATTATCCACGTATAAAGCATTAATTTAATCGTTTAAAACATTGACCGGATTTACTTCCACTTGCAACAACTGTCATGTCCAAATTTATCCGTCTTATTGCTAGGATTAAAAATTGTTACATGGTGTTGTTGTACCAGAATGCACTGCAAACGAATTCTGTATAACTCGTTAAAGCACAGTAAACCCTGAAAACCAATCATAGAAAACGCAGGATCTCGTAAAGAAGAAAGATTAAGGTCCATTAAATGCTTGTCAACTATCGGATTGAGATGATCTGTAGCAAATGGAATTCTTTATTACCAGGTGGTGCTGCCATTCGTCTCATACCTGACAGACATCTACCAAGAAAGATTAAGTTCCATTAAATGCTTGTCAACTATCGGATTGAGATGATCTGTAGCAAATGGAATTGTTTATTACCAGGTGGTGCTGCCATTCGCCTCATACCTGACAGACATCTACGAAGAAAGATTAAGTTCCATTAAATGCTTGTCAATTATCGGATTGAGATGATCTGTAGCAAATGGAATTCTTTATTACCAGGTGGTGCTGCCATTCGCCTCATACCTCACAGACATGTGGCAAACTTACAATCCTGAAACAAACGCCCCATATACAAGACAATCATTAACCTAAGCTAAAGCCGATGCTAACACAACAAAAGAATTTGCTGAATTGAAAGGTGTAACCGTAAATCGCCTTAAACCATTCTCAAGAAATGCACATATGCGTCAAATAAAACAGAAGGAAACTAATGGCCAACAGTTGCCACATCGCTATGGCAAATATTACCGCCTTCGACTCAGAATAACCGCCAATATCGCTATACCATACCTAATGACCAATCAAATCTGAAAATACAAACAGAGACCGACTGGAGTGCGGGATGGGAACATTATACCAAATCAATATGAAAACAAAACTCCAACGATTAAAATATGCAAATTCAATAGCTAAACGATAAGTGCGAAAAGAAGGCGTAAAACCAACAATTTCATTGGGAACACACGAAACGTAAGATTCTCGCAAAGATAACTCGAAAAATTAAATTTTAATTAGAAACCCCAATAACATTTCGTTGTACTTTCTTTATAAGAAACCATTTCACAACAAATTTTGCAAAATGCTTGCTTATTAAAAATGGAAAACAAGAAGCTGGCGTCCAAAAACGAACTATTAATGTCATTTTCAACCCACTTTTGATAAAATTTTGTAAAACCCAATTTAGGTTTGCGGAACAACCCATGCATTTTCAGTTTACCAACCTTGATCAAATGCATTTAGCTCTAGCGTTCCTGAGCCAGAAAAAATCGCTACAATCTCGGCACCTTGAAATTCTGAGAAGCTGCGAATAAACTGGTCGTATATGGTCCAAAACGTTTATTTAAAACATCAAAAAATTTAGAACTAATAACCTTATCATCAGCATGACCGTGTTTGGAGAAGTAGTCTTCTGTTGTATTATGTTCCCTGGGAATCCATTCAAATTTTATTTGACATTCATATTCGCGATAAGATGATATATTTTTAAAGCTAAAATCTATAATTCTTCCTTCAATATTTCTCTATGCGAAATAACTACTGCAGGCTGACCGATTGTCCAAATAAAACCGAATACGTTGAACATCCACGCAAAGAACAAATACCATGAAATACAGCCAAAAGTTGTCTCCATTGTTGAACTTTTGCAACACTGCCCCGCAGTAAAAAGAAACCGAAAACCCCAGTGCTCATATAAGAACAGCAGCTCCTCGACATAACATACGACCAACGAAAACACATCCGAAACTGACGTTCGTTTCATGCTTAATACCTGCAAATATTTCGAACCAAAAAACTAAACCATTCTTCACTATAATGGAAGCAATAATCGACTTATACCACTCCTTTCCAGATCCTACCTGCACATAAAAACTATGTTTCTGCAACAGAGAGATCTTTCCTAAAACCAAACGATTGGAAATGATACAACCCGCAACACGTAATAATAAGCGTGCCAAAGCACACGTCCTGTTCAAAACTCCGCGAATTAGCTGCCAAATCTTACATAACTTCCTATCCAGCAGAGATATAGTTGGAACCGAACTATTAATACGACATCCCAAAAATTCTATACATTGAGTTGGTTCCAAGAGATTTAAACACATTAACGATAAAACCTGCTGTAAAAAGGTCCTGAAAATTTTCACAACATGGTGTTCAACAGTGTGAACCGATTCCGCCGTCACAAAACAGCCATCGAAAAACCAAACACAAAATATATCATGCGCTCTCCAAACAATGCAATAACTTGTTAAATATATAATGCGCTGAAGAAATCCCAAATGGTAACACCTGAAACACATATCTTTTATGCGGGATTCACGTTATAATGTCCCCAACAGTTGGAACTTTTGTCCCCCTGTAGCGTAGACTATACCATAAAGACGGTGACAGTGACACCCACACCATATAACATAATATGAGGATGTCGGGCACACCCCTAGATGCCTCATTTTGGCAATGTAGTATTTCGGTGTTTTATGCTTGCCAATGCGGTGTTTCTAGGGTATCCTGTAGACCCTATTTAAAATGACCCCACGCGGTGGCGGAAATCCTCAGCAAAACGCAAAAGCAACGACGGTTCATTGACACCGTCCGAAATAAGCCAAACTATTAGCTAGCTTTGTTTGAAATTTATTGAAACTTTATTTAAAAACACAGGGGTGTCTAAGACACCCTGTAATCTAGGGTGTGCCTGCCACTATGTGGGGTACATAACTTCCAAGTGGTGGAGACATTATAACGTGAATCCCACATTAGGGGTGTCCATATTTTGCATATCCCAAGAAAATACCAAATATTTTTGAGATGCAGGATTAATGTCATTGTGATAACCAGATTTTAGTTTTGTGGTAAACCAACTAGGTTTAACAAACTGCACAGCTTTCTTCAAAGTAAACTTAAACTTGAGAATAAAATTATTGAAGAACAATCAATCTCAACTTATTATTACTTTTTCAAAGGATAATTACAATCGATAAAGGATTAATGCAAGCAATCGTTTCTACAGCATATCAAGTATTAAATCAGCGCAAACAAATTCTTGGTGATACCACGGAGTTCTGTTATTCACAACTACTACATCCTGTGCAGTGCCTAGAATCGTATATACAAATCGACGAAAAATAATATAACACCATTTTTACAAATATTGCCCAAACTTGAATGCATTTACGCAGCCGCAAGTGCCCTGTGCTTAGAACTTAAATACTCCAACTTACATTGAGCATATCACTGGTATTTTGTGACAATTCCATACCGTCCACAAAAAACTAAAACTCGGATTGATTCTTGCTGCAAATTGTTTTTCATACAATTGGAAACGAAGTGACTTTCTTGCCGCAACAAATAGCAGATGTCTCGATGAGTCGGATTCCGCCTGGCACCGTCAAAGAAGCACTTGGGTCCGTTGGCCCCCACAAAAGGGCACATTATTAAGCTGTGTCTTCTACGTCGATGCACTGCTACAAGCTTGCATCCCAACCACCAAACGTTCTGTGACAGAAAACCCATATTTTTGGGATTTCTCCAAAACTGACGCTTGTCTATATCCAAGATTATCTGCCAAAAGAATTTGTTTTCCTCTTTTCTGATTTTTACTTTCTTAAAACACCTAACAAGTTCTGGCTCCCGCGAACCATAGGATTTCTAATCGGACGCATTATTAACCGAGTTTTTCATTGTTTTTTCCAATTTTCCCAAAAATTTTAAATGCTGATGATTTGGTTTAATCGTCAAGTCATTCTTTTTGACAACTACTGGTTCAGACATATCCGAAGAAACAAAATATAAAAATTGAAATTAAATAGCTGCATTACTTTCGAGGATGTCCACCAGTAATTCCGGTTAAGGTTAAAACTTGATGTAAATTTTCAAGGACCGGCTATGACGAATATTGCTCAAAATTTTGAACTGAATACCGGGCTCTTAATGGGGGTAGCGAGGAACGGAGATTCGGAGGAACGCTGAAAAAGGAATTGGTCAGAGTAGAAATCGACCTCGCACGCTCGAGCGTCTTACAAATAAGCCATTTACGCAACTGTCAAATTGGTTTTACATATGATTATAAAGTTCAGTTGCAAATTGTGAATAGGCTGGTTGCTTGGAATCGACTGTCAATGCATCAAAACAGTTGGCATATTCGTTTTCTATGAAACCAATTTGGACTTATACGTTTTAGCCAAATTCTAAAGTGTCACTGCTATTTTGAACAATTGCGTTCGCTAATAAATGGGTTTACAGCAAATTGTTGTAAATGCAAATGGTTGTCAGAAAGACTTCCGTTATGGTACTTTACCCTTGTGGCCACTTTTTCTTTTATCAGAGTGAGAATTGACTGTTGTGCCAGAGATGCTGTGATTTTACCTCAAACCATCTCATAAATTCATGTTTAACGGATTGATGCCAATTTTAGTCATACAGCATTATTAAATAGCCCTTCAAAAGTGGTTGCAGACCTGTTCCAGTTGAATAGGCTTAAACTGCGAAGTTCTAAGCGATGAAAGTTTGATAAATAATGTTAGTAGGAAAAAAATCACTTAACGCACACTACAAAGTTAAAGCATTAAACTGTAAACTGCTGTGACACATTTCTTTTAAGTAAACTCGATGAGACTCGTACCAAAATTTATTGCGGCAACTAGCTTTTCCACAGCCGATCTGGTTTGATTTAAGGTTTATTGAAACGGAGCGAGCGAACAAACAATGAAGACTACTGGCCTGAATGCTTCTATATATAGTTTTATGCTGCCCAAAGCAGCAGAATTTGAGCTATGAATTACATAATTTTGCCTATGAACGTTTTTTGCTTGATGTATGTAGATAACTGAGATATTTAAACGGGTTTAGATAGTTTCGTCTCTACTATGTCCAAATGAACCTACCGCACATTGTAAGGCGTAGTGTTAACTGAGTTCATCGTATAGACTTCGTTTGCACATGCGTTGTTATTTGCTCGCTTTGTGGTAACAGATTGTCGAAAACGATTAAATCAGTAATTTGTAAGCATAGGCGTCGATCAGGACTGGCGGGAGCTAGGGGGACCAGCCCGCCCACTTTCTTCACTCTGTTGAATGAACTAGGAATTTCCCCAACTTTTTTGGCAGTTTCAGGTAATTATTACAAACTTTTCGCAAATTTAGACAAGATTACTAAATTTTTTCGCACACCTTCAGCGCGCGTCGGGGTTCTGCGCCGTTTACGTTATAACGGAACCCCATGGATTAGTTTTGTCACTTTGGCTGTCGCCGCCACCATCCATTATAAAGTGCCTTGTGCACCATGATGTTTCTGAAGGTAATTTAGGACAGTATATATGGATAGTGTTGTGTCAGTAATACTATGGTGCAGAATACAATTACGAATGCCATAGATGCCTAGATGGCAATGACCTGTCTAGGAGTTCATGGAGCATATCGGTAGGTGGGCGTGGTAACAAGATATGGAGTCCGATATTAGGAATGCAAGCGAAAAAATCTATATTTTAAATGCGGCAAATTAGGGATAATGTTTTATGGGTAACTTTTGACTGTGTGAATAGAAAAAATTGCTTAGTGCGGGGGTTTTGGGACGGCCGCCCCGAGACTTAGTGTAAGGCTTAGGCATAGGCTTAGTCTAAGACTTAGGCTTAGTTTAAGAGCTATATATTACTAACAAGTACTGCATTTGTACTTACATAGGGTATACGGAACACGATCTGGTTCACAAATGAGCCAAGAAGATGGTTTGAGAACTCTTTCAGAGTTCGATCGAAGAGGGCTTTAGCCACGACGTTGACGCATTAAATTTTTGAGGGTGTCCAAAGGCCATCTATGTGCTGTGTCATTGTCGGGGTTGACTAACTGGTGATTGCTGTGGTTAACCGTAGCATGAATGTAGGGAGACGGTCTGCTGATATTTCTAAGGCCGTGGACGTACGTTGTATAACTGACAGGACAATGCGGCTACCAGGCCTTTCATGTTGTCAAATCAAAGGAATGATGACATTAATGGGGCGGTTAAGTACGTTGAAAAGCATACAATTTGTGTATTGGCGTTCTATCATGCCAAGGGCTCAGCCATTGTGCCGGCGACAGATCCCACGACGATACTTTTGACGGATGATCCTGGGCTCGTGAATTTCGACATTTAAGTTAATACCACCGAGCACTAGGTTTTGCTAATGTTCTCTATCGTACACAACGGCGACATCACTCAGTAGTTATAACAGTCTGTGACTGTTTCCGCACTTACATAAGCTTGTTTTTGTATCCAGTTATGAGAAAAATTGTGGATATAACCAAATATCATTATTAGTATTTTATTTAGAGGTAGATTATGATTAAAAAAGGGATTTTGGCGAATAGAACACTTGTGTCTGCATTTGCGGCATCGCTACACATATTTATTTCTACGTGCTAAATCGTTTCGCTGCGCCAGGTACATCGGTTGATCCGTGTTACAAATGCAGATACGGCTGTTACTTATTAACGTCCATCGGGTCAGTAGTTTAATGATTCGGACATAGCCTACCGTTGCTAAAATCATTTCCATATAAGTGATTATGTTTTAAGAACTTATAATAGTATAACGAGCACGGCCTCTGGCTGCCATTTTTAATCATTAATATCCTAAAATGAAAATTTTTCCCCGGAATATGGTTAAAATTGGTAGCTTCGAACTCAGCTTATCCAGCTGAGTCGAAATATAGTAAGATTTTCACTCTCCGACAATTCTAAGATTTTTCCTCCATATTCGAAGAGTACCCTATCCCTTTGGAAACCTAAGATATATGACTGTGGGTATATTTTCCCAAAAATTTGGACCAAATCGAGACCTCTGTTTGCAAAAACAAAACTAGCGGGAGCCATTGTAAACATATGTCCTAATTTTGTGAAGTTGTGATTAGTAAATTTTGAAAGTAGTCCTGTTTTAGCCGCTCATGGAAGGCATAATAGATTCGGTGGATTAGATACGTTCTTAAAATGCGCGTCACACTATTGTATTGCTGGAGGTTTACTGACTTTCTACGACTGTTCCAAGAATTTAGAAACTGTTTCGTCGAATGCTGGGCCTATTGATCAACACGTTTCGCGTTTTCTTTTAAGCATCAACTGAGTCCCACATACGCGTAATTTGCGTCGTAACTGCAACTGAACTTCACTACCATAGGCGGCACACGGTTCCAACTCACCCTGTTTGCGAAACTAGTTAAATCCCATAATTTTATTGAGCGCATTGACAAGTCTACTGTGCCAATAATTTAAATATTTAACTGTTTAGTTTTAATTTTAGATCGACGAAGACTGGAAGTACGTGGCGATGGTGTTGGATCGGCTGTTTTTGTGGATCTTCTCATTGGCATGTTTCTTTGGGACCATAGTAATACTCCTTCAAGCTCCGACACTGTACGATAAGCGGGAGCCAATTCCGGAGAGTGAAGTTTTGCCTTGATTGCAGTTTCATGACTGCTCAAGTCGAAACCACGGCGAACCAACACGAATACAACAACAGAGCTACAAATCGGGATACCTTTCTTTCAAAGACCTTCATGTTGAATAGCACCGATTTTCCACTCATGGGTCGCCAATGGACGCTGACGAACTATATATGACAAATTCTACAAATGTTGAGTTTGGTCTTAGCTTTGCTTTCGAATACCAATAGGTTCAGACAATTACGACTAATAATTTAGGTACTGATAAAGAAGAATTTGTCTATTTTGTAGGGTTTCGTTTCGATTTCATTATAGTTTGTGGCATCGTTTCGTTTGGATTTAACTAGGAATCCATTTCATTATAAACAGATATAAACAAGGAAATTATGTCCCAACGGTGGGTAAGTACGTTTTTCAATGGCCTTCAGTAGCAACTAACAGTTGTAGCTCCAATAAGTTAAGTTTGCGTAGTTAAGTTAGGTTTGTTAAGTTAAGTTAAGCTAAGTTTGTCAAATTTTTCCCTGCACTCAAGTTAATATTCGACTGCTGTTTTGAAAACGATTGCAATACTTTTTGCCAAACATTGCATAGTATTTTATTTTTTGGTGTTAGCCAATTACTCCACAATTGCGTACTTCGGAGTAGAAGTCCTTCGCTTCTCGCTAAGGAATTAAAAGCCAAACTGGGACCACAAGAATCCGTGACAAAAACGTCGCTTTTACTCCAATGCTTGTGTAAAGTAAACCAATGGCCGCACAATATCGTCTTTACACAAGCGGTGCACTTAATTTTCATTAACCCTTCACTTGACGAACCATTTTGAGAAACGTTCAGCAAATTGTTACCGCTCCAATGGCTCGAACCCGGGTCGTTTGGACAAGACCCGTGTTCTATATCAACTGAGCTTCGACTAAGCTATGATGTTTGTGCTCCTCGTAACGCCAATACACTGTCAAACGTTCACCGCCTCACAACGCACTGAGTGAACGCTTATTATATTTCGGTACGGCAACCACATACTTGACGTTGTTCTATTATTTTTTGTACATTAGTGACTGAATTTTTCTGTGACTTTTGTTATAGTCTAAATGTTTTGCTGCAAATAAAAGCCAAACCCGTATTATGATAATGGGATCCCATCTAATGGGATCCCATCCAATCGTGATAATACTAACAAACGCTGCGCATGAGAGATTTCGATAGCCAATATTTCATTCAACATCGCACAAAAACTTAAAACATAGTTTATTGTTATCTTCTCAACAAGAGATGCCTTCCTATCAAACTGACGAAGAAACTTTCAATCATCAAAAGCCAGATTCCACTTGGGGTTCGATTCCAATTTTGAATTCCTTTATTCATGGCTTGAATATGTGGGAATGCCATTTGTGGCTCCAGTTACACTCTGGACTTGGTACGACGGAAAAATTTGTGAAGATGGAGATCGCCACCGCTCTCGTATATATAGGGGGACTGTTCACTCAATTTATTTCATGACTTGATGAAACTAATATTTATAATCAAAATTCTGCGCTTTCAGATGTCTTAGGGAGTCTTTTATTGAATTAAAGTAATTGCATTAAAATTTGATCATAATATTAGAGTCTGGGAAAATAACTGCGTGCTCCGGTATTATCAATTTCTTTCCATAATTAAGAACTTCGGTATGACATTTAAACCGCAACATCCTGCGGCAAAAGATTTGAATATTAAAATTTACTGTTGGGTTTACCCAGTAGATAGTTCCGTTAATTATTTGTATAGCGTCTTCAGGGGTTTGCAATTTTTAGTCGCTATGCTAATTGGACATCCACAAAATTTTGTATATAATTACACTGGTTTTTTAGGCGGGACCAATAGCTTATTCAAATAACTTTCACACCACGAGAAAACGCTAACAATTATTTTTCATTGCTAAAAATATAATTGGTTTGCCGTAAAGATAGATTATCCTGTTTCTTGGTTACATACTAATGAAAATTTATGTTTCAACAAAGGCTTCAGCTCAGCAACGAATGGGGGATATCCGTAATTTTCCCATTGATGGTTTTTCACCCATCCGTGTACATATAAAAACTGTCGGCTTAGGGGTAGATGACTCCAGCGGACATGGTCGTCGGGGAGTGTGCCAAGTGGAGTAAGTCTTGGAGTACGTTCTAAATGTTTAGGAACTCTTAATTTCACCAAGTTATGCTAAAATTTTTCCAAATTTTCCCTCATTTCCGCTAATTTTCCCTCATTTTTGCAGCAAAATTTACCCAAATTTTGCCTAATTGCGTTAATTTTTACAAAAATTTTCCCAAATATCCCCTAATTTTTCTCATCCCTTCGGCTTCAGAAAATGTGACTTGAGTGGGGCGAGCTTTAGGGGAAGCCCATGCGCACCTATGGTTTAACCATTTGTATATAATGGTAAAACAATGTCTGTCCACTTTTCTAGGACCAAGGATTAAACACCTTTTAGGCCAAAACCAACCGTTAAAGTGTTAGTGCCAGTGACAAGCAAATGATTATTTAGGGGAAGGAAGACAACGAAATTATTACTGATGTTGCTAAAACATGTGGCGAACTAGCAGTTTTTAAAGCAGTCTGCGCACGTTTACGCTGTATACTAGGTAGGTATCCCAAATTTTGCCAAATATTCCAAAATTTTTCTCGCCCCTTCGGCATTGCGTAATACTAGGTATTGCACCAAATCTTTTCAATATCCTGGAAACTACGCGATGAACAAAATAATTGTTTTTGACAAAATCAGTATAAATTGTATTTTTAGGATTTATTTATTCATTTCGGTAAAGCTTTCTAAAGTTTTCTAAGTTTTTTTGCTTAAAAAGGAGTTTTTGAATAACTGTCAGAACCAAATAAAAGCAAATGTCCTGGCAAAGCTTTGCACTTAGTGTTTCTAACTATTGGGGACTTCGGCGTTCAAATATTGATGGTATTTGATATTACCCGAGTTAATATTGTAGCGTCTTGTTTAACAAGACACTTAGTTGGTGTATAGAATTTGGATGCCTAGAATCCTAAATGTCGAGAACAACATTACTTCCAAGTCTATTAACATCCATCCAGAAAATATAGAAATATGAATTACGAATTTATACAGGCATACATAAAATTTCGTACCAGCTCTAAAAACATAATTCATGTAGCTTCCAAATAGTCCAACTAGGTAACCAGGTGTCGTCGTTTTATAATTCTCCACTCGTACCAAAAAAACAGCCAAAAACAATCGTTCATATTTTTAATATTGATAAAACAATGTCCATTCATTCATTACTGCACTTTCCCAGGATGCCATATTAATAATACTCAAAAACATTAATATTATAATAGGTAATTTTTAGTAGGATTTTCAAAGTTATGAATCATAATTTTGAATTAACGTCACATTCCTCCCCCTCAAACAGAGGACCGTTGAACAAGAAGAGATATTGTAACGGCGTTAAGAAAATAGACATTCTTACTCATGTAGCACCTATCTATTGCTCAATATAATTGCTCTATACATAATTACTCGAGATAATAAACGACGTTATCTGACGTAAAATCGAAATACCCTGAAGCATGCTAGCATGACATAGTTCTTCCACATTGAAGTAATGCGTGAAGGGATAAAGGTAGAAGTTAAGATAATAGAAGTTCCCGGGGTGTTAAATGATCTGGTAACATAGAAATATATGATTTTGCAGTAGAAAGATAACACGTCTCAGAAGTGAATGGAAGGAAAAGCTTAATAAGTAGTTATTACATAATACAAGAAGCGATAACAAGTATAAGTTAGCTTGGTATTTTAGTCGTTTAGAATTTCTGCATCTCTTGTATAGACATTTCAGAGATTGGAAATATTTGCTGTTGCAGTTGGTCAATAGATTGAGTGATAGTCTGGATCCCGAGATGCAGTTCAAACATGGTGGAGTCGCAGTAGTGGTCACTCAGTTTGATGTTTGCATAGCTGTTCACCAAATTTATTGAATTTGGCTAAGAACTGATCGAATTTCTCAGAGAGATGGTCTATTTTAGACCGTTTCTTCACCGAGTTTTTGTTCAAGATTGTCAAGTTTGGATTTGAATTCGGCTACTTCATTTTGCCATTGAAGAAACGACTGCGATGAAGTTGGATCAGATAGTTCAGACATTTTTTCTGACACTGGCATTCGTTCAGATATCTCATCCCCATCGACAAGTTCGATGTTTGGTGGAGTCAAGTCACTCACAGATATCTATCGTCTGCCTTGAAAATCGATGGCATCGCCTCGTCACTTTCAGTCGAACGAGCGGCCAAGATCGGGGATGTCGACAACATTGGCTTGTTGTCTGTAACTAACGAAGAACGTGAAGAGTTATTGCCGGAGAGATGGTAGTTGCTTTGTTCGAGATGCCTTAAGAACATGGACCAGTACGAACCACTAAAGTTCGTTGTCTGTCCGTAAGTTAGAAGTATATTTTTGAACTGCTGACGAGTCAACGTGGCGATGAATTTGAGTAGTCGGTGATAGATCTGGCCATGCTCTGGTTGATTAATGTCGATCAAGACGATTCAAGCTACATGACTTCTGTTTTTAGAGCTGGTACGAAATTTCATGTATGCCTGTATAAATTGGTAATTAATATTTCTATATTTTCTGGATGGATGTTAATAGACTTTGAAGTAATATTGTTCTCGACTTTTAGGATTCTGTGAATCCAAATTCTATACACCAACTGAGTGTCTTCTTAAACAAGACGCTACATTTTTGGAGGTCGTACTGGGGAAGAAAAGATAGTACCAAGCATTAATTCAAACCTATAGGAACTTTACAAAATGAGGGATACCAAACATTAATTCGAACTACTGGAACCTATATATTAAAACTTTACAGGAAACTGTGATACTTTCTCACAGAGAACTGCGTGCAATCTTTCACAGAGAAGTGCGTGCATCGTCTAGCTAGCTGCGCACTTAGTACCCACAATAAGACTTCGGATACCTATCCACATATACTTAGCACTTTGTAAGCTCCGCACTTAAACTGCTAAGTTCAAATTGAGACACACTTCGTAGCTACTACAGTTACTATAGACTTTGGGCATCACTAACGTAGGGCATCACTAGCTTAGCGCGTCATTCACTGACACTTTAGCTCACTCTACTTGGTCACGCCTTCTTGCTTGTGCCGGAAGCTCTCCCGACGTCTACGGGAGCCATCGAAAGGAACACATTCACACAACACGCCACCGAGCGCACCTCGCTTCCTTTATATTCCTTCAAACGGTACTCGTTCTATATCCGTCGAGCGGAACTCGCGTATCAATACCTTGCCTTCGAACAGATCTTGTCTACTTCACAGCGTCCCGGCACCGAGCACCAAGGTCAGCACTAAGTACTACGTGTCAAGTTACTGAGAACGAAGCTCAAAACATTGTACGCTAGAGCAACACATATAACCTGCTAAAGCACACTCTGACGGCTCAATCAAGTACTGTGACGACGCCTGCAAGTATGTTAATGGCTCTAGAAAAGCAAAATAATGACACATCACAGTTACTTAAAACTCAATCAAAAAATAGTGAGATTGTAGCTACATTACATGAACAAGTCATATACATTGATAATATCACTTCATCGTCCTTGTATTAGGATGAATTATCCTTTTACTATGGCAAGTAGGAGAAGATTTTAAGCAGTGGTATGAACTTTTTGAGCTCATCGCGAATGCAAATAACTGGAATGAAGCTCGCAAACGTAAAATACTACCTGCTCACTTACGAGGCACTGCACTCGAGTACTATACAGGTCTACCTGAACCAACCTAGTGGAGCTATGCATCCCTTATAACAGAAATATGTAATACAGGCACCTGAGAGTGAAAAGTTCAAACGTAATGAACTTATGCGCAGGAAGCAGCTACCAAGCGAAACAGCCGCAGACTTCGGGCAAGCTATTAAAGTCTTAGTACGCGGAGCATGGCCTGAGTAAGATACAAATACTAGAGATTCCTTTGCATGCGAGTTTTTTATAGAGGGTCTAAAACTACCACGACTTAAAAAGCTCCTACTATCCAAGGAGCCTAAGTCTCTTGAAGAAGCAATTAAGTTAGCTGAAAAAGATGAAGCTCAAACTAGGTTACTAACCAATTCTGAAACTTTTGAATGCACTAGAGACACTGAATCTACACTAGAATTGGGTGGCATAAAACAGGCCTTACTTAAACTGGCTGATAACCAGGCAACTTTATTAACACATCTTAATGATAACAAAACTAAGCAAGTTAGGTTTGACTCCCAAACTGATTTAGTTGGGGCCGTCAACTCCCAAACCAATCGAACTAATACTGAAACTCCTAACTATGGCTTAGAAATCGAACGACTCCACCGACGGCTAGACGGCTTCTTTCGTACTCAAAACCGTGGTGGTGGTAATTATAGGCGACCAACCCGATTTACAGATTACAGCCGCATGAATTTTAGGAATAGATCCCCGCAACTGGGAACGTGCGGTGTGACTTCTGTCGCCGGAACCATCACAGTTACACCTGTCCTAATAAACCCGATCGTAACTATGGGGTTATGGTGAATTCAGAAGCTATAGAGACCGCGGTAGGCAAGCCTATGGTAACACAAACACGCGAGACTATCGGGATACGGCTAGGCGAGACTACCGCGAACCTAGTATGGGAGATTATCCGCGCAGGTCGAGTACACCATCGATAACGCCTTCTAGGGAGCGCGAGCGTTCTTCCTCTGCACAGCGAAGATATGTAAATACAATTCAAACTACTGAAAAATTAAAAACTGCAAATGACGCATTAAAGATCAACTAGAAAGGCTTAAAGAAACTAAGCTCCCTTACTTTGTAAACCTAATCACACCGCTGCCTACGCTTGAGTTATGCATCTCTATGACTTTTCGCGCACTTACATTATGCACTATGATTACTATGGTGTACTTATGGTTTTGTTTACTAATATTCGCTTTCAACAGTTTACCTATGGTGAGTCTAAGTATCACTCAACCTAAGAACTACCAAATTTGCGATGACATAGCTAGGGGTCATGCGATAAGGTTACCCAAATCTGTTAACTGCGTACCTCCAATTTCACAGAGAGAAACACGAAATAGAACTTTTTGTACCAAGAACTGAACCGGTGTTATTTCCAGTGTACAAATGTACGCTGGTTACACATAAAATCTGTACAAACATGAGATTTCTCAGTTCAAAGGGTATAATACTAAATGAGAAAACACTCATTTCTATAAACTATCAGGACTGTTGCCAAGCAAATAAAGATCGTAGGTATCAAAATAGCACATTATTTCAATCCGATAAAACTATGTGATCAACACGAGAGTTCCTCAATGTAAACTACAGATAGTGTTGCTATGATTATTGTAAAACCTCAAATAATCTAATATTACAGTATGGGACTATGGCCACGTTCGATGGGAAACTACTAAACACTCATTTAGGGGATATTTCCGCCTGCGACGTTAAACAATCTTATTGCGTAACTAATAAAGCTACTTATGTGTGGGGAAACTGTGCTTAATAAATCATTCTGTAGCTACCAGTATAAGTCCAAACATCTAGCAGAAATAGCTGGTAAACACACTATAGTAGATGAGGTGCAACGCGCCTTTACACTAACTACTACAATTTTTCAGAGCGTTGTTGCATGACATATAATACTACGTATCTTAGTGAAGAAGGAGTTGCAATTAGGTTCTTAACTACCGAATTACCACAATACTTAACGCAAAAACAAAATACAATTCTGAATCGTTACAGCATTGCGAGCAAGCTTTATTGTTTTCTCAATAGCTCCAAACATTATTAAATGCCTTTATTAGTTGCGGCATATTTCAATAAATGCTTTATATGTATCTAATACAGTCAAACGATTCCAATTGTTAATTTGTTCGTTCAAATAACTTACGGGTTGGCTGGCGTTAATCAATCTACTTTTATCGGGAAATTTATATGTTATTCTGTATACTTAGCCCAAATCGCACACAAATTGGCAAATGGTGTTGGACGTTAACTAGTTTTAATTGAAAACCAAAAACTAGAAACAAAATACATTTGCATGACTTACACGAAGCTATGTGTTAAAAGCTCTCGATATGCTGTCATATATGCGACATGAAATAGGTATGTACTTCTGCACTTTTAGTCTGTTAGAGATATCCAAACGTGGTAAGGGGCACAACTAGTGTGTTTGCTACAAAATATTATCCTTCCTATGAGCTGCAAATCTAAAACAAATTGGCTCATTTCACGAATAGAGTCTGTATATACTAAGCGCCTCGGTCGGCGAATTCCCAACTACCGTCAAAATTCAACTTTATTTAATGTTAGTTTATAAACAAAAATGAGAACAAACAAAAACCGAATACGTCAGAAAGCGTAGCTATGTAATAAAAATGTATATTATATGCCGCAAGATATAACTCAGAAAAGCATGGTGGAAATTCATTGGGACTGTCGGCTTCAAACCTTCAGCTTAGATATAGCTAAATATAGGCGCAACTAGGGGACTATATCTTCACGGAAAAAAATTATAATGAGTTATTTTTCTTTTCTATAAAGCTGTAGATTTGGTCGAAAAATCACACAATTTCTCGAATTTAGGGCATAGAAGTTAGAAATAGGGTTTATTTTCGAGAATCGGTATTTGTTTATCTGTAAGCTGCAGTATCTAGTGTTGCACGTTTCAGCGGAACACTGCGGTTTCTATTTGTAACATACTACCTATAGTATTATCTGCTGTTCTAAAAAGCATGTTCGAAACTACGATCAGCATTCCGATGAGCGTTCTCTGGTCGTAGCAACAGAACATTTAGGACTCTTCATCAATCTTGACAATTTTATTCGCCACAAAATATAATAATAATAATAGATTAGGACACGTTGCATTGTGCGAGTTTGTCGTGTTATTCACTCGGTTTGTGAGGTTTCTTAAGGAACAATTGGTTTGCGCACGCCATTTGCAATCGAGCATTCTCCGTTAAATTTGTGACGTCCTCAAAGTGTTCATTTTCCACAAACTGATTCAGGTGTCAAAAGGTTTTCATGGCGTTTTAGTGCTCAGCTATTTCGATTTATCCACGTGTTTTAGCCGTTTGGTGCCCATAAATGTGTAACACCGAGCGACAGATGCGTTTGTTGTGCCGTTTCTGATTGCTTGCGTTATTCGCTCGCATTGCGAGGTTCCATAAGGTACCTAGATAGGTCACTTGATCCCGTACGCACGTTCACTTGTACCATTGAGGTTCGATTCGTGGCGCCGCCTTGAGTTTATCAAGCATTGCACGATTCTATTGGGGTATGAAAGGGCTAAGATTTGTTTGACTTGATTTTGTTAATCCACTTAGCCTGTTGAGTCGATTTTAACATCAAACTATGGAGGTTTACTCTGAATGTGTCAGATGGCGGGATTCTCGCAAGTAAATCCTGGCTCTTATTTGGAAAGCTGCTAAATTCTATATCATTTACGAACATGCCCGGTAGTATTTTTAAAATTCTATCAACAGGTATTGCCATTGTACCGACGGTCGAGCTACTCTGATTTCGAATGATTTTTGTTTACAAAGCTTTACAACAATTATTTTTTGTTCACTGATTTACGGGATGCCATTTTGTAACGCCTTCCAATGTTTCGTTTTTTCGCTGTAGGCTTAGAGGCAGTATCTGGAGTTGTAAAGAACAGTTTGTTGGAATTTAATCGGAGAAAATTGTGATCTTGAATCAATGGATTCTGAGTTTGTACAACTATTTTGTCTTTAATCGTAGCCTGATTTTGTCGTCTAGCAAATATAATTTACAATTTCCTTTTTTTAAAGAATTGGGAAAAAATTTTTTATGACAAGTTTTATTGCACAAGAATTGCTTTTATTACACGAATTTCCCTCGAAGCCCTACTAGTCAGCTGTGTACTGACAAATACTGCTGTGGAATTGAGAAGAGATTTAGTATTTTCTCTCTCTAGTCGTGAGAAAATATAACCACCAAATCTTTAGTTGAAGGGGCGTGATAACGTAGATTATCCCAAGGGGCGTCATTTAATGAATTTGGATCGCGATGTTTGAGGAAGGGAAGCGTGAATGAGTCCGCCTCAGTTTTTGGTTGAATAAGCCTCATTCTTTTAGAAGTGAAACAATTTCAAAACCCTTGGAAAACAGGGTTTATACATTTGTATTTTATGTTTCTCCCGCTTTTTAAAATGATACCAAATCAACTCCATTAATTTATAGAACCCCTCCATCATTACCTGGCACTTTGAATAACTCTTGATTTTGTGAGGGTTAATTTTTTAAAGTAATGAAGTCCTACCCAATACTCGTATTACAAACATAAGCCGAAGAATCAAAATTTAGATGACATCGAGGGTGCTTCACATATACTTCACTGATTATTTCGGTTGGACCCATGCCTGGGTAGACAAAACGAGAGCGATTGTAACCCGATTTTGTGAGGATTAATGATTTCCAGACTATTTCCATAATATTGTATAGGAATTAATATGTAAAACCGGAAAAAAGATGAACGAATTCAAACTTTTGAAATAAGCTTCCGAGCAAATTCGTAACACTTTCATGACTAACCAATTTGCTCGGATGACATATGGACACCCGGCTTAAAGAGGTCGAATTGTCTTACATTTTGGTCTTGTGCTTGGCAAAAAATAGACTTATTCACTGCCGCTGATTGATGTGAATTGATAAACGATGAATTTACATGCCAAACTCGAGACTATGTAGGTTTTCAAGTATTAACAAGCAGAACTACTGGAACGTTAGATTACCACAGGCTTCAGGTTGAACATATAACCTCGAAACTGCAGCAACCCAACGGTCTCTCAGCAGCATCTAGTTAATTGCAGTCAGTATTGAGTAGTTGGGATCTAATCTTAGCGCCAAGTATTGGTTTCGCTGCGATTTTAGCCATCCAACTGTTTGCACCGCGATTGTGAACGCTTCTAATCTCGGATAGTTTCGTCGCAGCTTTCGAGAACCACAAAAAAAGCCTGGCTGATCACCTACTAAAATGTATTTATTAGCTTTGTTTCATTATTAGCTTGGTCGAGTAATTATAATCCGCTGTTTTCTACTAAAATGATGCGTTGGATGACAACGTTTTGCTCTCTGAGGCGTCGGCGCAACATTTCTTCGACACGGTGTTCATTTGTTGCGTTGGCTCGTGATTTATGCCAGTTTATTCGGAATGCTTTTTGTGGTTTCTGCCGCTTAACGCTGTTCCTATATTTTTAAAGCTGTATATAACTGGCGCTGTTAAATAGGTAGCATCGTTTTAAAATGATGATTCAAAAATAGTCTTATAATAGTTTTCGAACAAATCAACGTTGTTCCAGGTTTATTTTATAGCGGATTTTCGACCGATCCATTGACCTACGAATTTATACATCATCCGCTTTTAAACTCAAAACAGACTTTCCAGAAATTTTGTGGGTACGACACAGCCGCAAATTTGAAATGTTGTGGTGATTGCTAAACTCAATGCACCCAGGAATCTAGGTAATCAAGAATTACGTTGTCATTCCGGATTCCAATTTTACGGCTGAAGGCACGGCTTTCCGAGAACCTAAGGATCAATACAATATATACGCATGACTTTATCAGTATGTGTTAAGTTACTCACCTCGAGATCCTATGATGAACTTTCTCCGTGTGGTTCGCTTTTGAGTTGCTACTTGCCAACTCGGATTTTTGGTTCAAATACAATCATGACAATAGGTTTGGGTAAACTCCGGACGTATGTTGCCCATTTTGTGGCTAGGCAGTATAACACTCCAGTAAGCCGTATATCTGCGGTATAAATATGTCCTTATGAAACGCTAGTCGTAAATTTGGTGAAACTTATCTCTATACCATAAGCTATGTTGCCCATCGTTCAAAATACTACACATCAACATTCAAGACGGCTTCACATGGTTGTGTTGCCTAGTATTTTTTATCGCAATGAGTTTATGAAAAATATAACTACGTCCAAGCGTTGCTTGATTGAGAATCGTGATCAGCAATGAGCTGTCGGAACACACTGTCTTGCTCGGGATCGATCGCAGATCTGGGCTACGTTTCGAAATAGCGACATCGTTCTACAATACGGTGGAACTGGCGATGGCTCTGTTTTCCTGAATTTGTTGTTGTTTTCGTGCACTTCAAAGCTGAAATTGGAGACTGAGCAAACAAACAGATTTTGTTTCGATGGGACACTTATTCGCTTTGTGTCATCTGTGAATAACGAAAACTCAAACAGTAGACCAGTTACTCCGTAAATGTCTGCTCGGGTAGTGAACACGTTGTAAGGCCTAATTTAATGTGAGGCTGGATTATCTCCGAAAGCCCTATTCGGCGAAATACCATTAAACAATAATTGTGTGTTCCTGGCTGTGCTCGGTACAATTTTGTAGCCCCACTGTGCAGACCGTTGGGACAACCGCTTCAGCCAGTTAAACATGCTAGGCATAATGACTCCAACATGCCCAAAACCAGACGTTTAATCCATTCACGTCCTAATTTGATTAGTGTATCGTGCAATGTTTGATAAACTCAAGGCGGCGCCAGGATCGAATCAGGAGCGTATAAGTAAAGCTTGTGTGCGCATACCACTCAGCTATCTAGGAGCTGTTGCGCTGTTCCTTAGGACACCTCACAACGCGAGCGAATAACAATGCTCGTGCTCACGTCAAGTTGTGTACACAATACGACTCAAAATGTGCGTTAGGTCCTTTTGGACCTATTAGCATGAAAGTGTTTAATAGCTCGATAATTTCTGGTTATAAATTTGATAACTTGGATAGTTGAGCATTCCTGAATCTTACAATATCATAACTGGGCACATTAACGAAAATTCGGGTGCCCAGGCAAATCTAGTCCCAAACAGAAAATGATGGTCCATCAATGATTAGTGCAGCGATATTGCGATAACAACGTATTTTAGGCGACCGCATAGGAAGAGTTCTTCGAGCTTGCGTTTGTCTAGCGTAGTTTATATTTTAAGCTGTATGATGTGCGTCATAACAGCAAAATTTAGCTTGGTAACATGGTCCATCCTTTATTACACACTGGTATTGAATAACACCGGATATATGTTTGTACCTGTGCTGTTATTCGTTCACTATGCGAGAAACCTTCATCATCGTCCTACAACAATGCTATGAATTCAGTGTAATGGGGATGTCATAACAGCAAAATTTAGCTTGTTAACATGGTCCATCCTTTATTACACACTGGTATTGAATAACACCGGATATATGTTTGTACCTGTGCTGTTATTCGTTCACTATGCGAGAAACCTTCATCATCGTCCTACAACAATGCTATGAATTCAGTGTAATGGGGATGTCATAACAGCAAAATTTAGCTTGTTAACATGGTCCATCCTTTATTACACACTGGTATTGAATAACACCGGATATATGTTTGTACCTGTGCTGTTATTCGTTCACTATGCGAGAAACCTTCATCATCGTCCTACAACAATGCTATGAATTCAGTGTAATGGGGATGTCATAACAGCAAAATTTAGCTTGTTAACATGGTCCATCCTTTATTACACACTGGTATTGAATAACACCGGATATATGTTTGTACCTGTGCTGTTATTCGTTCACTATGCGAGAAACCTTCATCATCGTCCTACAACAATGCTATGAATTCAGTGTAATGGGGATGTCATAACAGCAAAATTTAGCTTGTTAACATGGTCCATCCTTTATTACACACTGGTATTGAATAACACCGGATATATGTTTGTACCTGTGCTGTTATTCGTTCACTATGCGAGAAACCTTCATCATCGTCCTACAACAATGCTATGAATTCAGTGTAATGGGGATGTCATAACAGCAAAATTTAGCTTGTTAACATGGTCCATCCTTTATTACACACTGGTATTGAATAACACCGGATATATGTTTGTACCTGTGCTGTTATTCGTTCACTATGCGAGAAACCTTCATCATCGTCCTACAACAATGCTATGAATTCAGTGTAATGGGGATGTCATAACAGCAAAATTTAGCTTGTTAACATGGTCCATCCTTTATTACACACTGGTATTGAATAACACCGGATATATGTTTGTACCTGTGCTGTTATTCGTTCACTATGCGAGAAACCTTCATCATCGTCCTACAACAATGCTATGAATTCAATGGTTGTGTTTTTTTTATTTCTCTTTTTTTTTAAGTGTAATGGGGATGTCATAACAGCAAAATTTAGCTTGTTAACATGGTCCATCCTTTATTACACACTGGTATTGAATAACACCGGATATATGTTTGTACCTGTGCTGTTATTCGTTCACTATGCGAGAAACCTTCATCATCGTCCTACAACAATGCTATGAATTCAGTGTAATGGGGATGTCATAACAGCAAAATTTAGCTTGTTAACATGGTCCATCCTTTATTACACACTGGTATTGAATAACACCGGATATATGTTTGTACCTGTGCTGTTATTCGTTCACTATGCGAGAAACCTTCATCATCGTCTACAACACGCTATGAATTCGTGTAATGGTGTTGAAATTGTTGTTAATGGTCTTTTTAGGGTTTGAATTGGAATGTTTGTTGCGCCGTTTTGTTCTTTTTTAATATAATGCTATTAATTCAAAATCATAATTAGTGTAATGGGGATGTCATAACAGCAAAATTAGCTTGTTAACATGGTCCATCCTTATTACAACACACTGGTATTGAATAAACACCGGATATATGTTTGTACCTGTGCTGTTATTTGTTCACTATGCGAGAAACCTTCAATCATCGTCCTCCTACAACAATGCAAAAGTAAATTTAGTGTAATGGGGATGTCATAACAGCAAAATTTAGCTCCTGTTAACATGGTCCATCCTTTATTACACACATGGTATTGAATAACACTGGATATATGTTCTGTACCTGATATGGAATTTTTGTTTGCTTTGTGTTGTGTTGGGGTGTGCTTTGCTTGTTCTGTCCTCCTTTTTCCCTGTATCCCAGCAACATACAGATGTCTTGGGTTGTGCTGTTATTCGTTCACTATGCGAGAAACCTTCATCATCGTCCTACAACAATGCTATGAATTCAGTGTAATGGGGATTTGCGAGTTTCAAACTTTCCAATGCATACAATTCGAAGGTTGAAGGCTCATTCAAAGTTTGTTTGCTTCTTTTACAGCAAACTACTCAAAATTTGTTCAAGTACACACAGTTGTTAAACTTTGGGATATTTTTACCTTTCGCATATCATAAATTGTTGATGGCATTCGTTCGTGAACGCTTTTACATTAGACAGATACAGAATTTGTGGAATTTCCAAAAATCATATGTCATATCTTGGAAAAAAAGATATATTTGATCATAATTTATTAATATGATACAATTGTAATCGAGAAACCTTCAATAAATGGGCCGCTTACTTAGAATCATATTATTTATAACAGTTTCATCAATTTTGGCCATTCAAATGGTTTACTACTCCAAAATCAATCGTTCCCAGCCATTGTTCACTGGAGAGTACAACTCGGAGGATTCAGTAATCGACCCACGACGTCTAAGACGCCTCAATGAAACAATGGAATTCTTCCGTAGAGCAGGACCGACGAGCGAAAAGATGGGACTCCAGTTCGTGGATGGATTTGGTATTGCTTTTTGCCCCATTGAAGGCGTACTTAATCGCCAACTCACGGGTAAGTACCACGCAACAAATTGGTAGCGGCATTGGCGCTGCATAAACTGGAATAGGATCAAGTGTTTGAGTCATTTGGATAGCAGGATCATATAACGGATAGGCAGTCGGAAGTTGGAAGCTATTCAGCAATTTCTGAACGGCTGACTGCCCACTGCGCCCAAACGATAGTCGCACCCTCTTCAGCAGCCACCACAAACAGTGGAAGACAGCCATGAGATATCTTTTTCTCCACCTGAGACTAAACTGATGATGGAGCCAAACATACCTTTAGTGAGCATTGCTAGCGAAATTTGCAAAAGACTTCTTTAGCTTTCCAATCAGCGCGCTAGGAACATGTTTAATTTTGTTGTTTTCGAGCATCAACCATTATGTGTCGGATACACCTTATAATCATTTTTGGCTGTAAGAACTATACATGCTCATACATGCTAGGGGATACTCAAACCCTCTTCTGAGGCCTCTGCTACCAGTGGCGGTTTCTGGCTAAAATTTTTGCGACGGGATCTCCTTCGCCCACAACATCCTGATTTGCATACCCACATTTCACGTTATGAAAGTGGAAGTTATGAAAGCAGCAGTGGAACTGTGTGGATTATGGGTCCCCTGCTACCAAGATTTGATTGAGCCCGGATCGAGCAAAAATTAGATAAGTTTTACATGGCTGCTGGGTAAAAAGTATAGTTAGTTGGACATTGTTGGAGTAAAGAACGAACGACCATCAAACACTGCTTTGAGAAACATTTATTCAAGTACTCTATGAGTCGGGATGTTTGATAAAGCTTTGGATTTCTTAATAAACTATGAATGTTAGATGTTGGGCCCGGTGCAATCGACCAATTCTCATGGCGCAATCATGGCTTTGTAGTACCGGCGCCAATTGTACACCAAATTCCTTGCTTTCATTTGATAAAAAGGATTATATTTCGCTCGATATTAGCTTTTTACAATATACTGTATGTGCAATAGAATCCCGAAGTGTAGCTGATAACGTTGGAGCTCAGGATGTTTTGGTCGGGACAATTGAACCGTGCGTTGTCGAAACCTGATATGCAACAATAATCATATTGATGTGAATTTTAGAATCGAAACTGTGAAACGTTTTGCACTTATATTTTCATAGGGGAGGGGAGCATGATTATCTAGCCTGAGGTGCGACCCCGAAGCGTCGTGAAGGTATAGTTTTGGACCACCAAAACCTCACTGATGCCCGCTTATAAGCTATAAACAATGCGTGAACCCAAATCTACGTAGCGATTGTATCCTAAATGGAATGGGCAATAATCAGTGCCACGTGCAATTATCGCAGAGTCCATAATGTAATTAAAAGCTTACAAATGGATTGTTTTGTTCGACTACCAGTAGAATGTTTCTTAGTGGCTAAATGTAGTACTATTACCGGATCAGATGAAAAATTAGCGTCTTCAGAAAGGACTTCTTAGCACTAAACTAGCTAACATACCGCGACGACTTAAAACTTGAGCTAAATTACATGGCCGTCTTGGCCTTCCAACCAATATCTTCATCAAATGGTGGTATACCTACAAGTGTAGGAGTATGTACAGCACTTTAGTCTATGGCTAAAAAATTTCTAATAAATTTGAAATTTTTTTCCAATTATTTAGAACTATTTTGCACCGCAAACGTGGCACAAGCGAATAGAAAAAGGAATCGTTCCGGCAATCGTTCAACGACGTGCTCCGTACGTGGTGCTTACAAGTCGTACCGTGGCCGTCACACGATAAAGTAAAGAGAAAGAGTATCTTAGCACAGTTTAAGCATGAAAAATGCTTTGGTGAAATTTAAAACACTCTCTCGTACAAATATAGCTTCCCACAAATTAAACGAGGTGGTTGTTTTTCGAGTTACCGACAAAACATGAGGCGTATCCCTTGGTTTGTTAGCTACGGAAACTGCCAGGACGCTAAAAGTCACAAATTAAACGAGGTGGTTGTTTTTCGAGTTACCGACAAAACATGAGGCGTATCCCTTGGTTTGTTAGCTACGGAAACTGCCAGGACGCTAAAAGTCAGTGAAATAACAACATCGGTAACCTTATCTCAATGCCTATTGGTGTCTACAACAAAGACACCTGGGCGGTGGACGCTAAACATGCGGGGTAAGACAATAACATCACAGGGTGTTCTAAAAACTTGGCTAATTATCCTCAACGGCAGTGCTTGACAAACATCGACGGTAGTCAAGACCTGGGCATATTGACATCTAACGTTGTCTCCTAATCAGTACTTTTCATATTATCGCAAAATTGACAATTGTTCTTAGACACAACCTAATGACACATTCTTGAGCCCTAGAAACCAAGTTATTACGGTCACTGTAATCCTTACAGTTCTATGCTCTCTAGATGCTAAACTTAAGCTTCAGAAGTCGGCAGATATTAAGCCTTAGCCCGTAAGTGCACATGTGGCCTAAAGCTGCTTTCAGACGTCAAACGATTAGTTCAAAGTTTGACCAAATTTTACCAAACAACCCTGTTTCAAAATTTCAACTCAAAATTTTTCAAATTTTATACTTTTACCCTTATTGACTAAAACAACATGTTAGAAAAAATTGAACAGTGTTCACATGTTCAAATTCATCAAAAATACAAAAATACAAATACACAAATCAAATTATTATCAAAATATGAGCTCAAAATTTGAACCCAACTCAATATTCCGACCCCTCAAGTCATATCTACACCCCCGCTCCCACCGAAAGCTCAACATCACCGTGCAACAAAGTTGCGCGATAATGTTGGGAAAATACTTAGTTAAAATAGAAATTGTCAAAAATTGGGTCAAAATCTTGCAACATTGTGTGAAAATTAGCAAAAATACGTGGAAATTGGACATTTCAGAAAAATTGTCAACTATTAAATTTTCAAAGCTTTGCTCTCCTTCTCTGTTTTACCTCCAACCCCAACAGACTCCCACCCCATGCCGGCACCATGTGCCCCTAAACTGACTAGGACCTCGCGTGCCTTAACCTGTCCAAGAGTCATATTCGGACCCTCGCCCAAAGCAACTCTGACTAAGCTGTTCCTTTTGTAATAACGCTAGTTGGCCTTTGTTGATTAAAAATGGACAAGTTTCAGTGTTCATTTTTACAAAAACAGGCATACCTCAAGTACCACGGGGTGGTCTGATTTAAGCGGTCAAGAACCCGATTTCGAAAATCTTGCTGTAGATGTAAGCCTTTGACACATGATTTGGTCCAAGGCAACGGTGGTCCATGAGTTTGATGCATGGCATAGCCCGGTGTCCACGAACAACGGGTTATCTTCGCACCGTCGTGGCAGAAAACTTGTTTAAATTTGTTAGCTGCAACAGAAAGAGAATTAGACTCGTTCGTAACTTGAGCCAAGCCTACTTAAACATCATTCTTTAGCGTTACCGTTACTTGGTCTTTGGTTATTCCGTCCTGATATGTTGTCATATAAATTTGTAACTCAAAATTCGAAGCTTAAATAGACATGTGCCGTTAAAATTGTGAGCAGTTGGGAACAACGCTAAGCAACCCAGACGTCTAATTTGCCATATAAACAGGTGGGGGTGTGACCAGAACATTTTCGACTTGATGATTTATACATTTTTTAATTGCAATACGCTCACTGTCATTCTGTAGCGCAATTTTTAAGCTTATTTGGATAGCGATTGTAAATGGGTTGCGAGAACGGATCAAAATTGATGTGGTCCTGCTTTGAATACATCCACTCCCCATGATTTAGGCCAATGAAGTATCCTGCACACTAAGAGTTTCAGCCAAATCAATTTACGCTTTACGACCAAGCCGGAGATATTAGTAACTTAAATTAGGACTCAAGCAGGCACCACGTTTAAGCTCAGCTCGTGAACAAGCGAAAACTAACAAATCTATGTTCCAACGCCTGTTTAGTTAAAAATAAGGATATCGTTCAATCCATTCTAGAATTCAGGTTACAACGAAACTTCACGTTTGGAACAGTCTATCGTAACTGGGAACACCTCTTCGGAATAGCACTTTATAGGTTGAAATTTTCCGCGTTTGTTGACAGCCGCTGTTCAGTAGCTAGGACTGCGATGCCGCTCACATTTGTGTTCGACGTACAGGTCAAAGGTCTTGTAATTTCCTATGTTAAATCAATGTCTAGGGTAAAACTCATCACTACCAATATTTCAGAAATCAACGCCATCTGCTCGACGAAATCCGTTTAAAAAAATTTGCCCTAGTCCGGGATCCGCTTCATCGTTTTATCGACGGATTTGTCGAACAATGTCAAAACCGAAAATTGCCGTGTTACGGATGCCTTACTCCGAACAAATACCATGCCAACTCGACAAAAATATCAAGTTATGACCCAATCTCGTGCTACGCTCGGAATAATCGTGAAACTGTTTACAACTCAATCAGTAAAATCAGCCAAAATCAGTCGATTGATCATTTGTCCAAGACTACGACAATCATAGACGACCGTTTTCGGCCACAGTATTGGTTTTGTGATTTTGACGAGTCGATGACTAGCTACACAGCGATCACCAAGTTCAACGAAACGCGACCGCTGAATAAGACGTGGAAATTTTCGAAAGGGCTGTTTAAATCGTGGGGTATCCTGCCTGATTCGTTGGAACGAAATTCGGAACTGTTTCGGTAAGACCACTTCGACAACGCAAGACTAGAGACATTGATTTGGCAAAATATAGGATTCAACCCTGGATATGGTCCAGCAGCAACAACTCGTCACCTAGGTATCATACATATGTTGCGATATACCTCCAAAAAGATACAAAGCCAGAAATCGATAATTTGCTATACCATTAGCCAAATCTTAGAGAGGGTTTCCCAGCTTCATATTAATATATTACAGATAATTAGTAAAATTTCGAGCAACTCCAGTAAATTGGGAACTGGTAAAGGAATCTGGCTAAATCTGTAGGGTGTCTCTAGAACTACGACACTCAAAACATTACAGACTTGTATCAAGAATTGTTCTCTTACCTTGAGTTTCAGTGGAGCTAGTTGCCTCAAAATCACAGCGCAAGTGCGATTGCAGATAGAAGCACATTCCTAAAGAATTTATATAAAGTTCTCTACGGCTGATCTGAATTGTACAAAAGTTATGTGATGTATTATGCAATTGATAACATTCAGGTTCTGTTGTTGCCAGAAGGAACAATATAGAAATCTCTTTCAAAGACAGTACAATGAACCTAGCTCCGGAGTGCCTGGACAAATTTTGTGCTACCGTATTCATTGAATACATTTAAAAGTTATAACTTTCTTGAAGCAATCAAATCATGACTGAAAACCCAGATTTGATACAATCAGTTCTGAAGGATTATTTGTTAGAATCTAAGTTTAGACTGGCTTTGTGTGACGTTGAACAGTTTCAGCGCTTTCCTCAATTCACTGTTCAAGACTACTTATTTATTCCTTTAACCCCAATTGTTTAGACTGGCTTTGTGTGACGTTGAACAGTTTCAGCGCTTTCCTCAATTCACTGTTCAAGACTACTTATTTATTCCTTTAACCCCAATTGTTTAGACTGGCTTTGTGTGACGTTGAACAGTTTCAGCGCTTTCCTCAATTCACTGTTCAAGACTACTTATTTATTCCTTTAACCCCAATTGTTTAGACTGACTTTATGTGACGTTAAACAGTTTCAGCGCTTTCCTCAATTCACTGTTCAAGACTACCTATTTATTCCTTTAACCCCAATTGTACACAGCACTCTTTGTGAACTTTTGTGTTAACTAAAGCAGTGTTTTCTCAAACGTTTTGCTTTAATTTTGAGTGCTAAATTTGAAGATGACTTTCAAAGGAAAATAGCGATGTTTCAAAGCCTTTTGGGAGCCCAAACTTTTGCAGGTAATGCATCTCGTTGATGATTGGCTAAATGAATATCCAACATTGTCCATACATTCAAAGTTACCAAAAATGCAAAAATATTTGAGCAAAATGATTGAGCGCGTGAACATGCCTTAAGCTTATGGTTTACTGTCCGTTTGCACTTGGTTTATTATTTGTTCTTTTTCGAGAGGTGCCTTAAGCAATTAAGTAACCGCTCCTAGAATAGTTCATTGGTTTGCCTACTCTTATTTCACTGGTACAAATCCTTGACGAGATGGCGAGTTTGTCAATCATTGACGATCTACAAATTAATTCGGGCGCTAATGGGTTAAATGTTTTAAAAACTGATTTATCATTTCGGAGAGGAGCCAAGTCAAAGTCCGATCCAAGGCTTTGATAGCATAAAATTGCCATCGCTGTAAGTCATCCTTTTTTAAAGGTCTTACCACTGAAGCAAACATGAGGCAGGTCAAGTATTGCTCGTATAACAGAGGGAGGCGGACGTGAAGCGAGCATCATATGGCGTAACCTTCAACTGTGGACCTGGCAAAGGACAGGCTTTGAATTAGGCTTACCCTTTGCAAAGTGCAAAAATGATCACTAGCAACATGCGCAGGTTGGTGGGTGCAAAGCTAGTTCTTGTAAGCGCCCTCACAAGTTGGCCTCCTAGCACTGACGTAATCGATCAGGTGAACTTGTTAGTTCCCAGTTTTTCGCTTAGCGTAAACGGAACAAGAAAGTTCAAATATTGCTAAATGACTTGGTTTCGCCCGTCAAATACCCAGTTGTACATAAAGCTATAGTAATGTTCCAAATTAAAATGTATTGCGATTTTTCATTACAGCAGGCATATATTGGCTGCTGTAATGAAAAATGTTAACGTATTCTTTCTTCTGGCTTGAAACATGCAGGCGGCGAATGTCCTTGAAGGAATTTTATGATTAAACTTTCGTATTTTGTGGTGTATTGCTTTCAGATCGCTCCGGTTTCAAGAACCCCCAACTGGCCTGGAAACAATTTTGGGGATTAGCAGCGGGACATTGCCGAAACATCTGTATGGTTTAGCGCTGCGAAATATTTCAACATTCAACGACATTTTCTTGGCTTATGCAAGTGACTATTTCAATTTCGGATTCTCGCTTCCATCAGATATCGTCAGGGCCTGCTCCAAACAAGATCCATTGGGATTGTGCTATGAAGTTTGCTATGCAGCTAAACGATGGACTATGAAGACTCTCAAATGCCAAACTTGCTTCAAAATGCCTCAATCGCCGGCAGCTGATCTTGTAACAGAGAATATTTAACCAGATCCTTGACTAGCTTTGTGTCAATAAAATGTAATCTGATATATATTTTTGTATTAAATCAGAGCTGTCCTCAATACGACCAGATCTATTGCCGGTAATAAACTCGAGTTTTACTGTGGGTAGTACCCTCTTTTTCTGCCGCATGACGTGATTATCCATTTTAGCAATAATTCGCCGTTAAACTTTATGTTCCCTCGCAACTATCGTAGCATAATCACCAAATTCAGCTCAATTACTATAACAAGCGCTAATTTCATGCAAACTTTGGCCAAGATAACCCTTAAGCCTAAGTTTAGGTCCTTATATGAGACATACACTAAGCCTAAGCCTAAGTCGAGGGCTCCAACCCCTTCATAATGCTGTTTTCTAATGATATAACCTATTGCCCGTCAGTGTTACCTGGGCCAAAACTTTTTCGGTTCACAAAGACAATTGCATTGCATGCACGCTGCACATTTATCTTCTTCAGTAAAGTGATTTTATAAGCTACAGTCAACAATGCAGGATCGTGATAAAAGCATTTACATAAAAGACGTGTAATTTATATTCCAGAAACAGTTCGAAAAACAATTGTTTGGTTATTTTGGAGCCGTTTATGTCAAAGACTCATCTGATTTGGATCACATTTCCGTAATACATTTGTTAATCGGTTCTCCTTTTTGTATTGTGATAACTGCATATCCGGCCAAAATCTTCTCATGGTGATTGCTGTTGCACAAACACTCAAATTTTCACGCATCATTTAACTTTAGGATGTCTAGGGCTAACATGAATACCAGCTTTGCAATAAAATCACATCACCATTTTAGGCACTACCTTTGTAAATAATTTCGTGAGGACGTTCCTATGGTTGTTAAGATTCATCTATGTTTTTTTCACTTTACCGCATTGTGTAACGAAACCATTATGGACCGTAAATATATTCGGGACATAATATAAAGCTCACAAACTGCATATACCAAGCACAGATGACCAACAGCGCCACTGTCTGAAAACACAACTGAATCGCTTCAAGTTAGAATACCGCCATAGGAGAAATATCTTGTTTTCATAGTCATAATCCGCAGAGTTTGTGGATTGAATTGCCCATGCCTTCTCCTAGACATCACTGAGCATGGATTAAAACAGATAAATTGACGTCCTGTTAAAGAAGGTCGGCCCTCGGTCATACGTGCAGAATTGTCGACGAATGCCCTTTCCTCTACCCACCGTTCAAGTGTTTTCATAGTCATAATCCGCAGAGTTTGTGGATTGAATTGCCCATGCACTTCTCCTAGCCATCACTGAGCATGGATTAAAACAGATAAATTGACATCCTGTTAAAGAAGGTCGGCCCTCGGTCATACGTGCAGAATTGCCAACGAATGCCCTTTCCTCTACCCACCGTTCAAGTGTTTTCATAGTCATAATCCGCAGAGTTTGTGGATTGAATTGCCCATGCACTTCTCCTAGCCATCACTGAGCATGGATTAAAACAGATAAATTGACATCCGGTTAAAGAAGGTCGGTCCTCGGTCATACGTGCAGAATTGCCAACGAATGCCCTTTCCTCTACCCACCGTTCAAGTGTTTTCATAGTCATAATCCGCAGAGTTTGTGGATTGAATTGCCCATGCACTTCTCCTAGCCATCACTGAGCATGGATTAAAACAGATAAATTGACATCCTGTTAAAGAAGGTCGCCCTCGGTCATACGTGCAGAATTGTCGACGAATGCCCTTTCCTCTACCCACCGTTCAAGTGTTTTCATAGTCATAATCCG
>JASANE010003232.1:0-39920 GCA_030248225.1 Trileptium ribeirensis | reverse complement strand
TATCTATATATAAACAATTGCAATAAACTATTCAGTTAAACCCATTTGACGTTTTCTATCCATAGCTCAGTCCATTTGCGATATCCATTGTTCAGCTCAACTGATCCACTTAAATGTATATGTAGCAGATCCATACGGATCGTTACGAGGTGGATTAATCTTGACCATAGCCTAATGGCATACTTTTATCGAAGACCCTTAATATTGGCCACTCTCTAATGGCCAACATTTACAATAATCCTGGCCACACTCCAATGGCCAACATTTACAAACACCCCAATAATCCTGGCCACACTCTAATGGCCAACATTTACCATAATCCTGGCCACACTCTAAAGGCCAACATTTACAATAATCCTGGCCACACTATAATGGCCAACATTTAATAGACAGTCCAATAATCCTGGCCACAGTCCAATGGCCAACATTTAGTTCAAATTCTCAATAATCCTGGCCACAGTGTAAAGGCCAACATTTTATCGAATACCAATAACTCTGTTCACAGTGTAATGACCAACATTTTATCGAATACCAATACTTCTGTCCACAGTGTAACGGCCGACATTTTGGCGAATTCCCTAAAAAATCCTGGCCATAGCGTAACGGTCAACATTTTCGAATTTAGTTGTGAATTTCTCCCCAACGTAGAACACCTCCTGGAAATAACCCCAACCGGGTGCGAAACCCACTGCAGCACCGGAACACGTATATAAATGGGGTTAGAACTAATCGGTAGCCCCTCGGTGCGCAAGTGAAAATAAGTTCATTTCCCCCGTACGTACGAACCGACAGCAAGGCTCTGTCGTCACCCTATTTATAAATCGTATATATGTATATATAGCACAAATCACGAATCATAATCTCGCTACAAAATAAACATTTCTGTCATATTTCGGCCGCACCGCCCACAGTTTTTCGTGATCAAAATGGGTATAGTTATCAACATTTCAGGGACGAAGAATCATCGAAACATTGTTACCGTTAGACATATAATTATTGATTGTTGTGAGCCATAAAGGCCACTTTGACATATTCAAATCGCATATATGTGTATATATATCTGTACATAGTACCGTTACCATCGTTTGTTGTATCATGGCCATAAAGGCCCGTGTTCGTATAATTATGATCGTAATATATGTATTTGCGTGTACCACACTATTGCGTTGTTAAAGGCCATAAAAGCGACTATATTTTGTCATGATTGCATACCGTTCTATGATCGTTATATTCATACCATATGTTGTGCTGTTAAAGGCCGTAAAAGCGCCTGTATCTTGATATAAGTTTGTACCATTTTCACGATTATCATGATATTGTACCATTAATTGTACGGGTATATATATTTGTTGTACCATTGATGTACCTTGTTGTAATAATGGCTATAAAAAGCGCCAGATTCCATTGTAATTTTGTACCGTTTGTATGATAATCATTACGCGTTTTTATACCTTTGTATTTTATAAGTTTGGAGGTACGAGTAATCGGAAATAGTTTGTCTCGTTTAGCGTGATTCTAAGGAAAATTTAGGCGTATAAGTTAGTATTTTTGTAGATCGAAAATGCGAGTATCGCGAGCTCTTGCCACACTGGCCTGTGGAATTTAGGACGGTACGATCCCCCCGAACTCGGTATATATGTAGGGGGACTGCGAAATTGCTGTAATTTGTCGTAGGAAAGACTGGCCGTGACGGATACTCGTCGCAACCGTCCTCACGAAGGAGAACCACCGTAGAGCGAACAGCAAATGAGCAAATTTCCTGAAAAGTATGAGAGAAAACCTAAAATATTAAAAATCCCAGTGTTCAATGTTATAATTGTCACTGGACAAGATACTAAGATAAGACAAATTTTGAAATAAAATTTTATGAAAATTTGTTACCAAAAATATCGGATCCGGCAAATAACTCTGGAACCGTTGAGAAATCGAAAATTTAGTACTTAACATTTCTTATAGGAAATTTTACGGACTTTCTAATGAGACCGGTTTCGTGAAAATCCGACCCGGATCCACGAACTTATGGGTAGATAAGTAAACAGGTAAAACTCAATTTAGACAACGGAATGAATAGTAGTCACAGGTATATGTACAAGGTATCGTTGTAATCTTTAGGTCCGAGGCTTTCTTTTGAGCCCGGACAGGTTCCACTGTCATTTTTAGGTGCCCCCTCATGTGAAAATTTCAGGAATAACGACCCGACAGGCATGTGACCCCTTATTGGATTCCTCTTGACGAGACTAGCACAAAGATATACATAACACCTCCAGGAAAATGTACCCCAAACCCGGGGAACCGTTTAAAACACCCCAATCTGGGAAAAATTTGTCATGGACCCTCCCCCGAGAGCCCACTTTCCCCTTGTCGACCGAACATGGTCCTGTTACATATTGAAATGCCCGGACGGACTTTCTGAGTCCGAATCCGAGGCTCCATTGGCACTCTGGCCATTACTGAGGGGATGGGACCGGGTTCTTGCGATTGGTGCCCTGGCTTGTTTCCGTTTGTTTACATAGCCGCGTCCCTTCTTTGTTCAGCATATATATTGAGTGTTGTAAACTTAATGTTTATTTAAAACTTCATATCGACTCGCATAAAATTGATATAAAATTAATATTAACTGACATACCTTACCAGTAGAGACTGCTATTAAATTAATATATGTTAGCTAGAACTTTCTAGTAGTCTGGTGGCCGCCGAATGCTTGAGTAAACAAGTTAGTTTTCCAGGTCAAGCGCGTTTCATATAAGCTTTATAGTGAGTTGGGACTTTATTAGAAGTCTCTTAAGTCAACAATCAAATGGATATTAAATTTATATAAAACTGGCTATTAGCAGTCTATAAGTCCCTGTGTCAGTACTTCATAGCAATCCACCTTCGATATTAACTTGCAAGCTAAAACTAGTTTTCATATGCAGTTTACTTGGAGCTTGTACGGTTTAGTTTAAGATTTCTTAGAAACTTCTAGAAAATTTGTATTAATTTAAAAGGATTTTATATAAATTTGATATAAACAAAGTAATAAATTATTTTAATTACATAAAATTTGTCCAAAAATGATCGGAATTTACTCCGATAAGATATTTATATTAAGGCTTAAAACTGGGGTCAAATCGCCCCAAAAGTGCTGAAGAAGCACTCTAACGGTCTCGAAGATTCAAAATTTCAAATTTTAGTATTTAAGCAGAGACGCACGAGCTCTGTAGAGTTTAGTTCGACTTCGGCAGCGCAGAGTTCGGTCGTTTTGCAGACCGGCTCTGTCGCTTTTATAAGTGTTATGGTTTTACTTATGTATGTTTTCTTCTTATGGCTTGCTTCTTATTGCTTTTGCGATTGGTTGGACGCGCGATGGACTTCGAGTCAAAGGATCGGAGTACGTAAGTGTGGGCAGGGAGGTTTAGGTTAAACCCCGAGTATAATCAACGTAGGATAGAGTTAGCTATGAAGGTAGTTACGGTAGGCATGAATAGTTCGTATCGATCAACCATAAGCCTAAGTCTCCATGGACTCCCTGTCCATACTTCGTTATACATGATAGCCCCGTCCGTCCTTGCTTGTCCCGCAGGCACGTAGTGATGACTAGTCTCTCATACAAATTAGTTTGGCAGCCGAAGTCGTACTGAACCTCCCTCGGTCGATGAGTTAGGGCATAAATGACGTGACACTCGCGTAAATAATTAATTTTACATGTTTCCCTGAGTCGAGTTAGGATTATAAAGGCAGTCTTTGAGCCGACGGAAGTTAAACAAAATAGATTTTGGTTGAAAATTGACAGCAGCACTCCGAATCATCCGTGGTCATAACACTTTTGTCAAGCATTCGTCAATGGTTTTATTCAAGATTTCGCTTGTTTTCTTGTCTCTTTGGACACAAGTTTTTCCACTGGTTTTGCTATTTTGTGAGGAGGATCATAGGACAAAATTATTTATTGAAGGAATCAAGTTACCTCAGGAACTCAGTCAAGTGGTATCAATAAGGCAGTGGTGCTATAGGCGTCAGACCCATGCTAAAATTTGTATCGAACCAGAAGTAGACATACTGACTCAACGTCCAGTGACCGGGATAGCTCACTTGGAGTGAAAATTTGGCATATCGCGAGAATTACTCCAGCAATTGGTTATAATTTTACCGGATCTCGACTAGGATCCGAGCTATTAATTTAATACCTAAAACCTCCGAATATCACGTCATAATCCTAAAGCCGACGACCTTGAAGGGGATTGTACCCGCCAAATTATGAAAATTCAAATATTAGGATCTACCCCAAGAATTTTGCTAAAACTTTCGCCTTTTCTTCGTAGTAATGTTCTTTAACGAATGCAACTTCAAAACCTATCGGTTTCGCGTCGGAATCCCAAACTCGACGGCCTTGAAGGGGTCTGCCCCCAGCGAAAACGTGAATTAAAATATTTTTAGATTCTCTCCAGAAATTTTGTTGAAACTTTCTCTGTTTCTTCGTAGGAATGTCCGCTATCGGACATCACTCTAAAACCCACCATTATCAGGTTGGAATCACAAACCCAACGGCCCGACAGGGGTCCGCCCCTACCCAAAATTTAAATGTCAATAACTCGATATCTATTCCAGAAATTTTGATGATTTTTCTCGTATAAATAGAGGCCCATTAGGCCTTCCATTTAAGCTGTTGACCCCAGCAAAGCCGCGGCCCGTTCAAAAGTTATAGGAAATCCATACCCGAGCCGCACAACCGTCGCTCAGATTGTAGTTCAAATTTCCCAATTTATACTATTTTTGTAAGTCGGTTTCGGTCTTGCTTTTACACGTATTTTGGTTAAGAAAGGGAAAATATTATTTTCCCCAGTGTTGATAACTTGTATTATAAGTTTTATATTTTGTATTTCAAAGTTATCGATATCGCCAGACGCGATGTCGAGTATATTGGATCTCGCCCCGACGGACAAATTTTTGTAAGGACCGATGATAGTAAATCGATAAATAAGGTTAAGCACAGCCCGTAGGTAAAATTTCATAGAGAAAGGCAGGCGAATTAGCGAGAATTATAGGTCTTCCCCAGCCCCTATAGAGTTAGACTTAAGATTCCGATCGAAAATTATGAACCGAACAATTTAAGGAAACAACCCGAGCGGAATTAAGTTAATAAAATTGACACGGTTGTCCCGACAACCGGGGCCTCCGCCTACTGACTCGCTTTGTCGAGTAGAAAACGCTCGAAATGATACTTAAATCATAGTACCAAATAGAGCTCTTTTCGAGACCCTTTTTCAAGTCAAAATAACTTACATTTTAGTACCATTAGGATAGTGCCGATGACCGATGAGGCATCGCTACGCAAAGTTCTGGTGCTATTTAAATTAACTCTGCAATAGGCTAAACAATTATCCCAAACCAAATGTTGCTCAACTCATTTCATATTAGGACGCGAAATGCCCCGACTTGCACGTCAAAGTTTAAATATTAAGAGTCTTTTCTTGATTGTTCATCGCATAGCCGTACTTTTTCATAGGGATATAGAATAGTGTTCCGGTGAGCCCCAGCGCGAACGTACGTCAATAGTAAACCCAAAATTACGCTTAAGATTGACAATTTATCACTTTTTCCCTGGATCTGGCTCGATCCAGTAGCCTCTAGAATCAAGCAAATTTGGCAAACTAAATACAATATCATTTTCCCTAGTGTTGATAAAGTGCACTTTATCAATAAAATGCTTTGAATTATCCTAGTAAGATTAAACAAATATTAAGCGAAATTTCTATCACGAACTGTAGGCATCCAGTTTATTCGGCAAGTGACTTGTCAAAACTGCCGCCAACGCGATCTCAGTTTCTTGGAGAGCTATCTCAGGGTTTTGTGTTACCTCTATTCAAAGCGAATAGTGATGCAAACTTTGTAGTGATACCGCCACTGCTGAATCACTCATGAGCAATGGAAACGAATTGAACAACTATTGAATTAATTCTGGAACGGTGTCTTAATTGGTTCGCTGTTGATGATCATCCGTTATCATTAACGGGTAGCCTAATTATGTGCTGTTGGACAACAACCTGTATCACCTGTCACATCAAGGCTTTCGACAGTTGTGGTCCAAATGGGCCGGGATCCCGGACTTTCAGCGGTATCTTTCGAGTTGTGTATTCATCATCGCTCCTACAAACGGAATGATTTCGGCAACAACATTTGTAAGTAGAAGCTACACTATGGGCCTCCGAACTTGATGGCTCGCGTAAATTGAATATAGAAATTGTTTTGAATAAAATTTAAGAAATTTTTACAATCCTTCTTCGAAAAATCAGAGAACGTCGATAGTTCTATCGAGCATTCGCCCCAATTGACGCTGCTTTCGCATATCATTGTAAGTGCTACCTAAATCGCAACTGTGTACGAATTTCCTGCGTCACTTCGGTTGTACATATTTTGATAGGTGATTTTCGATGGTTCGTTAGTATATTAATGTTACATGAACTTGGTAGTTTTCGCTTTATTGTTTGTCCCAAGTTTGAATATAACTTTTTATGGACGAAATTACATTGCTGAGCAAAGTATTTTCGCTTTTGTTTTGATCTATGTATTAGTTTCAGTCAAAATTATAAATCATTGTATCATTGTATTATCATTTTTATTATTGTAAATTGTTTCGTCGAAAGGATTCAGCAATCTTGGCTGAATTTCAGCAACAAAATCCATCATGCAGACCACAATTGCAATAACTGCGTATCATTGCATTTTAATCCCAATCCTATTCAGTCCTATGTGCCAAAATCATTGTCACGTCCCACAAACTACTACTGCCCATTCCCAAGGCTTTTATTTCGCCTCTGCACAAGCAATCTACACCGTTAACAAATATTAACTACCAGCAATTAACACCGTTAACAGATATTCACTGCAGCAATTAACACCATTAACAATATTCATCCACTACGTCATCAACAGTAACGGATAAAATCATTTGTATAAACCAGAATGTCCTATTAAAACTTGGAGAATATTCGCTATATCCCGTTGGATCGAATATTAATCATTCGTGACACTTCGTTATGTAGCATCAAATCTGTAAATAGCTACACAGCTGTACTAATCTGTTCTTTAACAGCATTTTTCACTGGTGGACCGTGAAATCATGGACGTCGTCGCAAAGATTAGCTGGATCAACATGCCTGCACAAGCGCCTGAAGAGAAGCACAACAGATGAAGACCATCAATGCCAACTGTATAATAACTGTCCTACGTTAGGCCGAATTTTGACCTTCGTACAAGACATTTTGACATATGAAGTTTACCTTTTTACAAACAATTGATATTTGAAAATTTTCACTCAAGTTCTGAATTCTGTAAAATAGCTTGATCATAAGACATTAATTTATGAAAAAATTATGTAATGTATATAGAAGAATTAAAAAAATTAAAATTTTTCTTTTCTCAAAGTTATTATTTCAGCAGTTACTCGAAAGTCACTATTTCAGTTATAAAAGGTGGACTAGTGGAACAAGTAAGTTGTTAAGTCAATGGTATCAATAGTATCACATAAATGGTCATTCAGTCAGCATCAATGGTATCACCGATAAAAAAGAACCAATTAGGCAACATTCAAGAGCAGATCTTTAGATTCGCGTTTTCTTGCTGAAGAGAATGTGGCATTGCTTGCTACCGGGGGAGGTGGGTCTACAATACGATACTTCGGTAATTCAATGCAGCCTATATTGATAAAAGCATATGGTGCTGCCATGGGGGGCGATTCTGGTCGAATCAATGGTCATGCCACCGGAAATCAAGATACAAAAATCAACTAAAGGAAAATTAAGTTAGCAATAAAATGCATGAGTAAGCTTAAGGTGCGTCGCTTACCAAAATATATTTATACAAGCGATGTTCGAAAACAATGCACAAATAATTTGAATAACATTTTTGATATTCCAGCTTTTGCTTTCTATGCGAGACTTACAAGTTTCCCCCGACATAATATATAATAAATCAATACATGAAAAATACTGAGTCATGTGGGGAGGAATGAACCTGGGTCACCTAGTATTAACCCACCAACCAATGGTTACCAACAAGGATCCGGGACCGTAATATTTACGGGTTTCCAGCCATGACCCACGATAAAAGTGAGCCGCCATTGCCCACCTAAGATAGCCACCAATGCTAGTACAGATGCGTCTAATTGAAGGCCGCCAAAGCGTTTCAGTTTTGTCTATGCCATTGTTGCCTTGGGAAATTGTCAAGGAGTACTCTGTTGTGAAGACGCTTGTCAGTTGCAAATTCCAATCATAGTAATAAATGTAAGCATTGAACATTCACGATTTTATCTTTACACCATTGAGTAACAAGAAATACGATTTACTGTTAACAGCTGCAACAACTGGTTTGAATGCTCCAACATTCAATCTCAACAAGCAATACGTATATGTACCCGTTCAGTTACATCTATTGCTCAGAAAAGATTGTACGGTCATGTGACCGGGAGTATAGAATGTGAGTACATAGTGACGTTTTTAATGTATTGTGTGTATAAATTCGCGCCGTAGGAGGCAATGTGTTGATCCCGTCCTGTGTAAACGTACGCTCTATTGAAGGTCCTGCTGCTGCTGCTGCTACTCTGTGAGTTATGCTGTTTGTAAAGCTAGCAATGTTTTATTTTTAGTGTGCTTTGGTATATGCTTTGTTTAAGACTGCTATTTCTATTGTATGTGATGGTAACGGCAAAGTGCATTCTCGGAAAAATATCTGGTCGGACGCGGCACAGTACTATCGAAAAAATCAGGTAGGGTGATGTCGTTTGCCTTGCAATCCTAGGAGGCTGTGCGTTGTTATCACTATCCCAACCTCAATCAAAATTTTATATTTTCATTCACGAACATTATTACGATATAATTTTACTAAACAGTTTAATGATTTAATACTAAACGAATACTAAAGCTGTCCCAAAGAAAATGAAGCTGCAAACCTATAGTCAGTTACTAAATTTATAACGTCGCTTCTCGCAGGGCAGATCTATCTCAAAAAGTGGAGACCTATCTACGATCCAGTTTTTGTTATCACTCATGCAAGGAAAAATATATATGCATGTTTGACCACTTGCTAGACTTCTCGGGGGATCGACCTAAATATCCTTAACCTGAGAATATATCACTGTGTACTTAATTGACCAAAGGGCGAGGACGCAGGACGTATTCCTAAATATACGACCTTGCCATACTGGCTAGTCCAAAGTGGGGGCGCTTCCGGCATTTTCAGCTGACCCCCCGGCAAAACGGAGGTACCCCCGGCTACTACCCCCCGGCAAAACGGAGGTACCCCCGGCTACTTCCCCCCGGCAAAACGGAGGTACCCCCGGCTACTACTCCCCGGCAAAAATTCGGGTACCCCGGCTCAAAGCCCCTTGCTGAGAAAAATTACGTCTAAACGCGACAAAATCCTGCAAAAATTGCCCCCCCCCGGCAAAATCCGGCACTCCCCGGCAGGTGATCCGGGGGGCCCCCGGCTATAATTTCCGAAGGTTGGACTATCCAGCCATATTTTTGTGGGGACGACGTATGTGACAGCCGCATGATTGCGTTCACAACTAACGGTGTTTGTTAGCAGAGTGGCGCATCCAATATCCTAAATGGCATGGGGACGTATAATACGAGGTTCTAAGAAACGCCGAGGGCGGGTCATATACTGGGATACAAGAAATTGGGCGCAAGCAAGCGTAAAATAATTTTCCCCCCAACTGGGATTGGGCCAGAAATTGTGTCAGGGCCATATAAACAGGGCGTCGAAAGCTCTTCAAAAGTGGAGGGGCCTGTTATTTACATGCATGTTATGACCCCATCACTATTTTTTCACGTTTTTCAGTGGGGGGCATCCAAACTCATGTGCCCTGTAAATTCGATATTAGATAAGTACACAATGGATCCGGCAATGGTCACAAGGCGTGCATGACTTATATAATAATACAAATTTATTCAGTTCCTATGGTACAACGAGACTACATTTATTGCAGTGTTCTGCTTCTAAACCGCGTTCATACGACTCAAGAATGAATGATCATTAAACGTCGTCCGCACGGCATGCTTACTAGGGTTCGCAGAGCGCTGCCATATATTTTTATGGTGAGATAAATTTTAAAGAAGGAAATGAAAAATAATTATGGCAAAAGGGGAGGAAAGTATTGATTTTATTATGGTAACTATTTCATACGATTTATTGTCCAAAAAGTTCAGTCTCAATTTACAGTGGTCCAGTCATACAAGACCGGGTTTTCGCTGCCAGGAGCCCTGCTACGAAACTCCACGAAATGTTTCTTCTCAGTTTTCATTGGAGCTGTACCAGATATTCGGTATCGGGCATCCGGTATCCAATCTAAAATCCATCGTTTGGATTGAAAAACACTTTTGTTACATGAAGAACTCTGTTGACTATTATCCGGTATTCGGCTGGCAGGGAATAACCGGAACCGTCCATTTAAACCGGATCCGGAACCTGGTCTTCGAAATTTATATATAGTAAAACAGATGATGGAAGAAATGAAGGTATAGTGGATTTAAAATGCATTAAAAACAACTTTTACATTAGATTTAATGTATAGCGATGGTATTATTGCCTTTCTGAAACTTTAAAGAGACTGAGGAAGCTAATGTTTATTTATCGATCAAATATGTCTGTTTTTGGATATTCAGAGCAAAAAATATCTTCCACTATACACCATTGCGTATACTGCGTCAAATCGAATGTGCTTAGAAAGCTTGGAGCGTAGAATACACAGTTTTGCTCTGTCTCCAGTCTCCTCCCTTTACTACACATACGGTTGTTGCATGTTCTTCTGTAGGAAACTTAAAATTATTGGTTTATATGATTCTAAGAGAAAATAATACATAGAACGTAATTTTCTGATCAGTTATCAGAGACACTGTTTAGGCTAGCGTTGGACAAACAGAGCCCGTCAGTTAGATCATAATGATGATAACTTTCTAATCAGAATGCTATAAATGAGACACTGTGATGCTGCTCGCACAGTTTCAATAAATACAGTTCTTTTCCAAGAAAGCAGTTTCTAGCTGCGTTGCAGATAATGTTAGTTTACTTCAATTTAGACTGATTTAGCAAGTTTACAAGCGCATTGGCGGGTTCTTGACGCTATGTTAACCAAGCATACCCTAAGTATATACTGCGTAAGCCATACTCTGTTACCGAGTTGGACCGGTTTAATTCAAACGTATCCCACAGACTTCTGGATGTGTAAAATAGCTGCTACAAGCATCGACCTGGCTTTGATTTAACAAACTCCTGCAGGTTATTATGAAAAATTCCTGCTCAAATTATGTGCCCTACTTACGTTTCACACGGCAAATTGGTTAGTTAATCTTTTCTTTTGCTTGGTTGTATTGGAGCTTGATCATTGTATAATATATATGACATATGCTTGGATTACAGGACGAAGCAAAAAACGTGGAAAATATCAAACAAAATTTTTAAACCGGAATTCCGGTTCCGGTATGGTTTTTGCCCTTTGCCGGAGCCGCAACCGGAGCACGATTTTCGCCGGAACCGGAACCGGAATTCCAACATTCTTTGTGTCGACGTATAGCAGTTGCATGCAGGATAGCAGTTTTTCAGAGACACAGTTATGCCTTACTGCTTGCCATATGATCTCGTATGGTGACAGATTGAACGCCTTCCCCTAGTCGAGAAAAGGATTGACTTTTCGACGTGCTTCTCGACAGGAAGCTGCGCAGAATGGATGACGTCGATCATCCCGCAATTCTTTAGGAAACCACACTGGTTTGGCGTCACAGGCACGGCACGGCGCTCGAGGATCTTCATTGTGTTAGAATGCAGCCCAATCGGCCGATAGTTGAAGGATTTCTTCCGTTGTGCAGTTATGTTGCGTTTCCACTTGACAGTCGTCTTCCGCTGTGCAAGCATTCGACTAAATAGCTATACCAGCCATCAAGGGCGTAGCCAGGAATTTTGAAAGGGGGAGTCGCGGCCCACAGTGGGTACCTAAAATGGGGTCCTGGGGGGTCGCGCTCAGAAATGTGAAAGCGGGCGTAAACAAGTAAAAAATGCTACTGTTGCTAAAATAGCGAATTTTTATACAATAATGTGAAGTTTGGTCAAAATTATTGTTGTAAGTAATTGTATGCTAGTGCGAGAGAGGCTAGTTTTAAGACAATTTCCGACATGATTTTCAACCGGAGTCATTCAAAAACAATTTTGTTTAGGGTTGAACCAAAAGGGGGGTCGCGACCACCGCAAGCCCCCTGGCTACGCCCTTGCCAGCCATGTAGATGGATTCCAGTGTTGGGATCTCCAAACTTCTGCTGCAATAATGTCGGGACCAGGCACCTTGCCTGGTCGTATTGCTTGCAGTGCTACATCGACGTTATCTGGGGTTAGCGAGGGCACAGCGCCGTAGTCAGCTAAGTTGGCTGGATCCGGATCTCGTAGCAACTAAGTATTCAGTGGATATCTTTTCAGAGTATATACTGCCGATAGCGTTTTCCGTACACCTTTTTACTGACTTAAGGACTGCCAACACATTTTTACTATTATCAATTTTTTACAGTCATCCTACCACGCTCGTTGGTGATCCCAAAAATTGTTCTATATCCTGCGTTCTGCTTTGACGTTTCTTCGCCAGACGAGAGATGTCGCGCTCGACTTCTTGTTTTGAACAAGTCGATATAGCGTGCGGGTTTGGGGGGTTGCCACGGCTTTCTTCGTCTCGATCCTTTCGCCCTTGTAGGCGTTTCAGTTGTCAGGAGTCTTTTTATTGAGAAACTCGCGGTAGTATCGCTTTTTTAATTCGAAGACTTTCCTTGAGATGTGGAGTCCGTAGCCATGAAATCCTGTCAATTCGGTGGCGACCAAACCTTGTCGAGCCAAGTTCAACGCATACAGTTGCTTTGATGATATATTCTTCTCGCTGTCGCCACATGTCATCAACATTGGGATTGGTGGTATATTGATCTTTCTAGTAATACCAGATTCCTCTGATTTCCTGCGCCACCACTTGATATGTGCGTGGCCGTTGCGTTGCTGCTATTGCGGCTTCGGCGGATCGATGCACAGGGTTTATATAACTGGGAGACACTACCGTTTCGTATGCGATGACCTTGGTGTCGATGGTAGAGTTGCAAAAGTTAAAAATTAATACCCGGACCCGGACCCGGAATTTTTGGAAAGAAATACCCGGACCCGGACCCGGACCCGGAATTTTTGGAAAGAAATACCCGGACCCGGAATTTTTGGAAAGAAATACCCGGAATACCCAGAAGTTGACGAGAGAATAAAAATTGTAAGGGGGTAAAATAGCCAGGGCCATAATGTCGAAACAATGGAGAAGATGCGCACCTACTAGAGGCGAGAATACTGAAATTCCTAGGCTCGCTTCTAAAATAGAAATATACTCGCTTGTTTACATATCTTTGCAAGGCGTTAACAACGTACGAACTGTCATAAGGTTTTTCAGTCTCGGTTTCTAAACCATGCGTTGTTACTCTCGTGCTATACGTCGTATATATAGTACTTAGGTACAAAACATTCGGAGTCGATTGCCAGCCCTAACCACCTTATTTTTGACCTTAGCTTTTTGCACAAAAGAACGCAATTATTGCTACACGCTAACGAACGCGATCAGGTATAAACGCAATATCAAGAAACGAATGCTGTTTCATTTCAACGCTTTACATGATCCAACGCCCTTGCTCAATGCGTATATATGGCAACAGCAACACTGTTGAACTTTGGTCCGGGTATTTTTACAATTCCCGGACCCGGACCCGGAATTTTCTTTGGAAGAATACCCGGACCCGGACCGGAATTTGTTGGAGGTAAATACCCGGACCCGGACCCGGATTTTTGTTCGAAAAATACCCGGAATACCCGGACCCGGACCCGGCTGCAACTCTAGTCGATGGCCATTTAAACTTCAACATTCCAACAAAGTATAAATATTTCTGAACATTTTATCATGCTGTAAGCTTGGTTGTAAATCATTGGAGTAAAGTGCCATATCTACAACACCTTCAGCTATATTCTTTTAGAACCGGATAAACCAAAAATTTCAAGTTCCCTGCGGAATGGCATGTTATGTAACGATGGTAGGTCTACTAAAGGGACACGATTGGAGACAGAGCCAAATTGTCTACTCTACACTGCATACGTTGCAAATACATTCAGCGTGACACAGTTTACACTGGGATATATAGTAGAATGTATTATTTTAGCGGACCAAAAAACCGACAAACCACACCTTGAACGATAAATAAACATTAACTTTCCCAATCTTCTCAAAGTCCCAGAGGGACAATATTATCTCAATACATTAAGTTCAATGTAATACATATTTTTAATAACACAATTTAAATCCACATTGCCTATATTTCTTCATTCTTTTACTTTATATAAATTTATGAGACCCGCTTCTAGATCTGGTTTAAATTGACAGTTCCGGTTATTAGCAATTTTTTCTCGTATCTTTTCTCTCCAAGCTAATAGAACGTGTAGTCGCACGACAGCTAAACGATCACCTCGAACGGAATCATCTTCTGTCGAACTATCAATCAGCGTACCGTAACAGGCACTCAACTGAAACTGCATTGGTTAAAATATGCGGTGACGTTCAAAACTGCTTCACGCGTCAGCAACTTACGGTGCTGGTTAGCCTCGGCTTGTCCGCTGCGTTCGACACAGTTCATCACGCTCTCATTATCAAGCGGCTGTCGGACATTGGGATGTCATCTTCGGCACTTGGGTGGTTCGTGTCGTACTTATCAGGTCGTTATCAACAAATCCAAATTAGCAGCGTGTTCTCAAGGGCCCTACCACTAGTCAGCTTCTCTCCTCAAGGAAGCGTGATCGGGCCAGTCATTTTTAATATTATGATTGCGCCTGTACTCGAGATAATAATGCTGATGGCTTCAGCGTCCACAGTTACGCTGACGATATCCAGATATACAAGCATTTCGATCCCGCCGCTGTGGGCGACGTCGTAGAATCTCTGCAACAGCTTCTCCGTTCGCTACGGGAGTGGATCTTCGACAACACACTAAAACTCAATGAGTCTAAGATTCAAGTGATCTACTTCGCCAGACGCCCAGGGCCTACACCATCGCTGCAAATTCGTAACGTCGCTATCGACCCGTCAGAAACGATCAAAATACTGGGCGTGACTCTTGATTATAGGTTGAGTCTCAGAGAACACATCACTGCTCTGTCAGGTTCCTGCACATGGCAGTTACGGAATATTAGCCGAATCCGGCGGCGCCTCGAGAACGACACAGCGCAGCTTATTGTGAGGGCCTTCATAATGTCCCGCATTGACTATTGCAATGCACTATATGCATCTGTGCGAAGCTGTCATTTATTGCCGCTTCGCCGTCTACTCCACAATGTGGCAAGAGTAGTCTCCTGCACAAGTCAGTGGGAGCATATCCGTCCGATATTGCGAGAGCTACACTGGCTACCGTTCGAACGTGTCCGCTACAAAATACTCTTGTTTGTTCGAAATGCTCTTCGCTACGAAACACCAGTGTATATTACCGAGATGATTAATACGTCGTCCTGGCCTTGTCTGGCGAATGAACAAATACTTCGGATTGACATCGCTAGAGACATCTTCTTGCTCCTTGTCCCATCGGCCTGGAATAGTTTGCCGCAAACACTACGTGATAGTACTCTCGACGTGACTGCGTTTAAAGCACAACTGAAGACTCACTTGTTTCCCAGTTCGCCAGAGTGATATTACAAACGTGTGTCATTCTGACTATTATATTTTTCTGAACATCTCTTGCGGTTTTGCAACGCTTTTGCGAAAAACGTGCGTTATAAATGCCGTTATTATTATTATTAATCATTTTTGTTTGAAGACGCTAAAAATAGGTTAACTCGCTTAATTAATCCGTTAATCATATACTAATTCATTAAAACAAATTTTGACAAAAAACATTTGCATTTCAAACAAAAAAGTTTAAAATCGGCCCAGTAGTTATTGAGGATTTCTACGGACAGACGGTGCCGATTTTCCCTCATCTGACGAAAACAAAAACTTTTCGCTCCGCTCAATTATTGATTAGCGAATGTTTTGAAAATTTTCAAAGTGCCCAGAAAATTGCTCAGGGGTTTTCTATGCCGCTGATCACGAATATGGCATTTCTGAAGCTCTAAAACTTTGACGTATATGCTAAACAGTTAATTTTATGCAAATTGTAAAATCATCCCAATTTGCTCCGCTCACTTTTTGTAATTTATTACGTATATATACTCGAATGTAGAACCAACGAAAAATCTTCTGAAAATGTCATAGGAAAACATACAACAAGAAAGTATATTAACGTAACACATACTGACAGGATGACATTCAGCGTAGCGGGTGTTGCACCAGGCGTTAAGGCAAGGCCATCATAGCGAGCCCGATACTTAGGAAATGGCTTACTGAGAATCAGTTTGACAGTTATTTGAAAAGACGCTGTATACACTATGTGAAAAGAAACAAAACAAAAGAAAAAATTACTAAAGTTTGAATCAGCCAGGATGTGAAACCATCCACTTACGGCTAAATATAGGTTTATGTCGTACTTTAAAAACTTTGACAAATCTATTTCTAACAGAAGATGTCGAAATTGTTTTAAGTTTGGAGCATTTACAAGCAGTTTGCCATCTACATATTCAGACAAGAAGTGCGATATATTGATAACACAACGGAAAAAAAAGCTTTTGTATATATCATCTAAATAGAGTATTCGCTGTAAACAATTTGACTATTACATATCTGCAAACACAGTATTCTTGACATCCTCGAATCAATTGTTTGTGGCTTCTCAGAGCCAGTAAAAATTTGCAACTGGTCACCGGATGCCATTTCAGGATATCCGGACGCCGTGGATGATATCCTGATATGAAATCGTTTTCGGATATACGAGTTTTTTGTTCATCACCAGTGCCTATATGAGTAGCATGAACGTATCCATCGTGCCGGTCCTTTGGAATATGTATCCTAGCTACGCCCATGTTACGTGTCGTCACTGCAACAAGTTAAAGATACTACTGTCGCAGAGTTTATGCTAAAGCTGACTTTGAAATTGCAGCATATAACAATAGAATTCGCTATTTAGTTCTTGAATACGTTTAATATTTAGGACATATGATTTAGTTATAATATTCAGATATCTTTATCAAGGAATAGAGCCTCCGATATTTTTGGCCATAACTTAGGATCGATTTACTGGATCCAGTTAAAAATATCACCATTCGATTCAGCTCGGCAACCTGCGTCGAATGGTGTGTAAAAACCTAATTTTTAAGAAAATTTTTTTTTGGCTTCCTAAGGGCCCTTGGGACCCGAAAAAATCTAAAACTTTAAAAATTCAATTTTTTTGGTGGAAATGAACAGGGGAGGTCTCGAGGATCACAGAAATACCAAAATTTACAAAATCTGACCATTTTTGGGCTAAGGCGGGCTTGGAGGATAATAAAAGAGCCAAATATTTTCCCTCACACTGTTCCAGTGTACGATGCTGCATTCCTGGGTGGCTGCAGCCCCGAAAAACCCTGAAACCCCCCTAATGTCATAACAGAAATTCGAAAAAATTACAAATGATTTTTTGAATTTTTTATTGCATCGTGTACCATGTTCTCGACTTCCACTTCCGAATCAAAAATATAGGTATTACTGTTACAATTGATTTTTCGCATATAATAACGCGACAAATTGCACGTCTTTGGCAACAAAATCTCATTTCACCTCTACATACCAGGCTGTGTGGTCGCAGCACGCGAACTTCGAGAAATGGATAAAGAAATTATTGTTTACAAAGTGGTGGGAAATGGGTTGTAGCTGTCCCTGGGAAACCATTGTCATAAACCACTGCTACTGTACCAAAGAAATTAAAATTGCGCACAGTGGAACGGCCACGTGCTTCCGCAGTCAACCGCTCAGGACCATCTGTTTTGGTGGGTGGACTCAATTCTTTTTTTTTCGGTGGAATATTTTTTAAATTTGTGTTTCAAACCATCAATCTACTAGTCCAATTGTTACGTGTTATTTTCCTACGTTGGGCACAATTATTTAATTGCAACGATGCTAATAAGCTATATATAATAGGTGTATCTTGATATTTTTACCTCTGTTTACGCTGAATATAGAAACCCGAATTTTTTTGAAGATCACAAGCCCCGAAAATTGAACCGAGGTCTCAGCGGCCACCCTGGCATTCACTGTTTAAATGGTATTAGACATTTCCTAGTACACTTACTCACCACAACTCAAGATGTTTACTAAGGTATTTACGGTACAAATATCGCATCGCAATAATAACGTAATTTTCACTCAATAACGAACTGAAATATAGTCAATAGGAACCATGAATAAGATACATTAATAAACATTACTAATCAAAAAGGGACAGGGCCAACTTACATCTGATTTTATAAATGTCTTGCGATACTAAGGTCTTGTCAAGGCGATGCTTGAAGATTTTTTAATTTTCCGGTAGGATCAACGGCTTTCCACCAGCATGGCTGGGAAGTGAATTGCAACCGTCAACTACTCGGGTAGCAAAAGTACACTTGTAAACATTTGTTCTAAACGTATGCTCAGTTTTTTATTATGACTGCATGTTTGTACGTTTCTGGAAAAGCTGAAAATATAAAAATTCTCTAAATTTAAGTATTATTTCAATGCAAGAATCAAATCTGCCTTTTGTTTACGAATCTTGAGTCTAATTTAAGACGAACTAGGCGATTGTGATACGATGTTGGCACGGAATGACCGGAACCAGCAACCGGAACCTTTCATTTAAACCGGATCCGTAACCTGGTCTTCGAAACTTATATAGTAAAACAGATGACGGAAGAAATGAAGGTATAGTGGATTTAAAATGTATTGAAAATAACTTTTACGTTAAACTAGCATAATTGCCTTTCTGAACCTTTAAAGACGCTGAGGAAGCTAATAATGTTTATTTATCGATCAATATATATGTCGGTTTTTGGACACACAGAGCAAAATATGTCTTCCACTATACGCCTTATATTGCGTCAAATTCAATATGGTTACAACACATGGAGCGTACAATAAACACTTTCGCCCTGTCTCCAGTCGCCTCGCTTTACTACATATATATACGTTTGTTACATGTTGTTCTGTCGAAAACTTGAAATTATTGGTTTATATATTATGGTTCTAAGAGAAAATAATAGAAGGTAATTTTTGATCAGTGGTTAGAGACACTGTTTAGGCTAGTGTTGGACAAACAAATGATAACTTTCTAATCAGAATGCTATAAAAGCCAAGAAAACAGTTTCTGGCTGCGTTGTTGAAAACGTTACTTTACTTCAATGTAGAGTGATTTACAAAGATTACAAGCGCACTGGCTGGTGCTTGACGCAATCATGTTAGCCAAGCTTACGCTAAGTACTTCTACGTAATCCATACTCTTTTACTGAATTGGACCGGTTTAATTCGAACATACTCCACAGACTTCTGAATGTGTAAAATAGCTGCTACAAACATCGACCTGGCTTTGTTTTGTTAACAAACTCCTGCACGTTAAGATGAAAGATTCCTACTGAAATTATGCGCGCTAATTACGTTTCACACGGAAAATTATTGAATTAATCTTTTCTTTTACTTGTATTGGAACTTGGTCATTCTATATATGGGCCTATAGGCCGTATATATGTACAATACGTATGTTTGGGCCAGATGAAGCAAAAATGTGGAAAATTTTAAACAAAAATATAAACCGGAATTCCGGTTCCGGTATGGTTTTTGCCCTTTGCGGAACCGCAACCGGAACACGATTTTTGCCGTAACCGGAATTCCGGTTACTCCCTGGATGTTGGGTTACGGCGTGCACGATGAAAACATGTGCGCATAAATGGGAGCAGCCGGCTCCGATTGGCCAAGTGAATGGGACGAGGATAGGCAAGCCAGGTGGAAAAAAACTTCTCGTCCAAATTTTGCCTTATTTTTGGTTGCGCGAACTACTACTGTCACATTTTTACAGGCGCCTTTGGCGCGGGGATAAGAGAATTTTGCCTGACAGGTCCGGCGCTAGCAATTCCGCCCACCCCAAACCGACCTACGGGGCCCCATTATATATATTTATAATATATATACCAGGGAGTAACCGGAATTCCGGTGCCGGCGAAAATCGTGTTCCGGTTGCGGTTCCGGCAAAGCGCAAAAACCATACCGGAACCGGAATTCCGGTTTAAAAATTTTGTTTGAAATTTTCCGTTTTTTACTTCATCCTGTAATCCAAATATATGTAATATATATTATACAATGATCAAGCTCCAATACAACCAAGCAAAAGAAAAGATTAACTAACTAACCAATTTGCCGTGTGAAACGTAAGTAGGGCACATAATTTGAGCAGGAATTTTTCATAACCTGCAGGAGTTTGTTAAATCAAAGCCAGGTCGATGCTTGTAGCAGCTATTTTACACATCCAGAAGTCTGTGGGATACGTTTGAATTAAACCGGTCTAACTCGGTAGCAGAGTACGGCTTACGCAGAAGTACTTAGGGTATGCTTGGCTAACATAAAATGCGTCCAGCACCCGCCAGTGCGCTTGTAAACTTGGTAAATCAGTCTAAATTGAAGTAAACTAACCTTATCTGCAACGCAGCTAGAAACTGCTTTCTTGGCAATTAACTGTATTTATTGAAACTGTGCGAGCAGCATCACAATGTGTCTCATTTATAGCATTCTGATTAGAAAGTTATCATCATTATGATCTAACTGACGGGCACTGTTTGTCCAACGCTAGCCTAAACAGTGTCTCTGACCAATGATCAGAAAATTACCTTCTATTTATTATTTTCTCTTAGAATCATATAAACCAATAATTTTAAGTTTCCTACAGAAGAACATGCAACAAACGCATGTGCAGTAAAGGGAGGCGACTGGAGACAGAGCGAAAGTGTATTCTACGCTCCAAGCTTCGTAAGCACATTCGATTTGACGCAGTATACGCAATGGTGTATCGTGGAAGACATTTTTTGCTCTGAATGTCCAAAAATCGACATATTTGATCGATAAATAAACATTATTAGCTTCCTCAGTCTCTTTAAAGTTTCAGAAATGCAATAATACCATCGCAATACATTAAGTTTAATGTAAAAGTTATTTTTAATGCATTTTAAATCCACTACACCTTCATTTCTTCCATCAACTGTTTTACTATATATAAATTTCGAAGACCAGGTTCCGGATCCGGTTTAAATTAACGGTTTCGGTTGCTGGTTCTGCTTCCGGTAAATTTCGGTTCCGGTTATTCCCTGATATATACATATATATTTATGTATTTTCAGTAATTCATTAATGTTATCAGCCTACTAAATTTTCCGCAATTATGTCTGAGAAACGATCTTATATGAGCGGTTCCCAAAAGCGCAAAATTCGGAAGGAGCAATCGGTTCGCGACCAGAAGGTGGCCGCTAAGACAAAATGTATTGACAGTATATTTGCCCCCGCTCCTTCTGCGACAGCCAGTACTCCGCCAGTTGATACCGAATCAACATTCGTCGAACCGCAGCCTTCAGTAACACCAGAGCCGCAGCCGACAGCCGAGAGTAATGTTGCAGCAGATGACCCCAGTAAATGGCAGTACCCTATCTCGGACGATCTGCGTATTGATCTCGTCCGCTGCGGACCTGTTCAAGTTGAGGACTATGACTTCCCTTTTAACAATGAAACACCACGTCGTCTCTACCCGTGATTACTACTTTCGCAAGATGCCTAATGGCGAAAAGGTACGGCGTACCTGGCTCATGTACTCTACTTCCCTTGACTCTGTCTACTGTTTTGCCTGCAAACTATTCAGTTCAGTTCAGAACCTCTTTACTTCTGGAAATAAACGCTGGAACGGCTTATCCCAATCGCTACGTGAACATGAGACAACAGGGGAACACCTTAGTGCCATGGTAAAATGGAAAGACCTCAGGAAAGGCATGACTATCGGCGGTACCCTCGATGATAAGACACTGCAGCAAATGACTGATCAACAGCGTCACTGGCGGGAGGTACTGCGCGAGAAAGGGGACTCTAACGGGTTTTCGGAAGCACGTGGACTAGCTGCAGAGATTCAGAAGTGGTCCTTTATTATCAGCATTTGCGTTTGGTACGACATTCTGTTTGAAATTAACAAAACGAGTAAGCTCTTGCAATCAGTTGGACTGCATGTACAAACACCATCTTCACGACATTTATCCGAATTTGGCCATCGCACACCGCAGATTTCTGCCTGTTCCTGTCACAGTCGCGTCCGGTGAACGCAGTTTTTCCAAGCTTAAACACATAAAAAGCTATCTACGTTCCACAATGAACCGAGATCGTCTCAGTGCTCTGGCCACCATATCGACTGAACACGAAATTGCAAGTCAATTAGACTACGATAATCTAATGGACGATTTTGCTGCACAAAAAGCACGAAAGAAGCTGACCTAATTGATATCTCGATTCACTGACTGTAAGAACTGATAACTGTTTTGCTTAGCTGCATAGTTTTGTTTAGATAACTGTTAACGCGAAGCGGCGAAAATTTTTAGTGATTTTCGCCTTTGGAGGACCCCTGTGTGGCCCCTTCAGACCCGGGCCGATTTTTCATGATTTTACCTGCGGGGCCCCCCCCGTCAAACCGGGGCCCCCATTGATAGGTTTGATAGTATGGTAGCGCCGGCCCTGTTGCCGGAGTATGCCCTACGGTGGGGTGGGTGGTGCGGCACCTTACGGGGGATAAAATTTGCTTCTTGGATTAAGTGCCTATGGACAGACACCCTTAGGTCGATGCTGGATCCGCTACTGGAGCAAAAAGCTTAAAGGTATGTCGAAGACATGTTTCGATGACTACACACGACATGAGTATCACTTAGTGACCTGCAAGATTCATTGATGACTCGTGCGATTGTCTACAACATAAAAGTTTCAGCATACATGCTTATAGTGGGTTACCCCATCCCGCCTCGGTTTTCCACAAGCGCCGTCGACGTCCACCCAACGGCCTACAGTTGACCGCCCCAGCGTACCCATATTTTAGGTCATTTATCAAATTGAACGTTTGGTATTAGCTAGATTTAATATCACTGCAATTCGGTGGGCATAATCAGAAGTCTTAAGCGGAACAACAGAACCACAACGCCACAGCCGTTTCGGTGATATGGATATATACTCACCCTGTATAATTTGTACACACCATTTATTAACTTAGAACGCGCATAAATACGTGTTGTACGTCATATATTAGTAACGAGCCAATAGAAAACGGTCGAGAGATCAGGAGTATCTGACACTCTTGGTAGAATCCCGTTCAGCCGCGTTCTCGAATGCGAAATGAGGAGTGCAGTGATTAAAAACAACACAACCGGAGAGTTAGCCAGTAAGAAAACACAACGCAGTTTAGCTAGCCAAAATGACGTCACCAAAGTGTTTCTATTGGATAGTACGTAGTGATTCATAAAAACAGGAGACAACGACGCGCCGCACGTGACCGGAGAGAAGAGTGCTGTTGTATAGATTTAGCGGTAATACGGAGGTGTTGTATGATCACGTGATCAGGAGTAATGCGTATGCGTATATAACGAAGGACGAGCGTTTGTATGGCGTGTGTATAAAGACACGAGCTTGATATTGTTAGTGTTTATAATGTGTGTAGTGTTATGTATCGTATGAGAACGTTGTGTAGCGAGATTATGTGTGTGGTAGTTTTATATGATGGGGTTTATTATATATCTGTATGTGTTGAATTTTTTCTTGGTTTGTCAAACGGTCTTCAGGTTGGATTTTGTTGTATTATCGCCGGTCCAGGCAGCAGGTCAAGCCTTATTGTACTAGTCTGTTATGCATTGCCTATACTCACATTGAGCATGTGAAACGTAAAAATTCATGATAGGGGTGGATCTGCTGGGCTCTCTACATTCGCTGAAAATTTAACCAGGGGGCATGAACCATGGGCCCCCCTGGTTGCGAACCCGGGGGCGCGCCGATTTTGCCAGGGGGCATTTTGCCAAAAGAAAAACGGTAAAAATTGTGTCAGGATCACTGCCAAAACGCTTTTGATTATGAGAAAAAGCTATTTTGAAACAAATTTTGATAAAATTTGCGAATTTTTAGTTTCAGAACGGAATTTTAGTACAAATTTTGGCCCTGATTGGGCTTAGGGGGAAAATCAGAGAAGGGGCCCACCATCTTTTCAGTATAGCTCTCATAGTCTCTGGACCGCCAATCATCTCTTACCCCCAAACAATCAATTTATGTCCGCGAAACTTGGTTCATGTAGGATGGTACAATTATTTATTTGTGCAATGACATTGCTTTGAAATGGGTAAATGCTTTTCTAACAAATAGAATATTCGGCCCTGATTGGGCTGAGGTGAAAAATCAGAGAAGGGGCCCACTATCTTTTCACTATAGCCCATAGTTTCTGGACCCCAATCATCTCTTACCCCCAAACAATCAATTTATGTCCGCGAAACTTGGTGCATGTAGGATGGTACAATTATTTATTTGTGCAATGACACTGCTTAGAAATGGGTAAATGCTTTTCTAACAAATAGAATATTCGGCACTGATTGGGCTGAGGGGAAAAATCAGAGAAGGGGCCCCACTATCTTTTCACTATAGCGCCATAGTCTCTGGACCCCCAATAATCTCTTACCCCCAAACAATCAATTTATGTCCGCGAAACTTGGTGCATGTAGGATGGTACAATTATTTATTTGTGCAGTGACACTGCTTAGAAATGGGTAATTGCTTTTCTAACAAATAGAATATTCGGCCCTGATTGGGCTGAGGGGAAAAATCAGAGAAGGGGCCCACTATCTTTTCACTATAGCGCCATAGTCTCTGGACCACCAATCATCTCTTACCCCCAAACAATCAATTTATGTCCGCGAAACTTGGTGCATGTAGGATGGTACAATTATTTATTTGTGCAGTGACACTGCTTAGAAATGGGTAATTGCTTTTCTAACAAATAGAATATTCGGCCCTGATTGGGCTGAGGGGAAAATCAGAGAAGGGGCCCCACTATCTTTTCAATATAGCCCCATAGTCTCTGGACCTCCAATCATCTCTTACCCCCAAAATAGATCTCTTCGAGATTATGGTCGGCCCTTTTCAGGTATAACCTCTTGATGATGCTAAATTGTTTTATGTTGTTTGTTAAACAGCATCGAAATAGTACATTACCATTCGATATGCTTTTTTTGCAAATATGCCTGCAGTGTGTCCAAGATTTAAGGTCTTTTGATATAATGACACCAAGGTCTTTGTAATATTCAACTGATGAGAGAGATTCATTGTTAAAAACATACTGCAAGTTGGGATTTTTCCGTCCAAGATGCAAAATACAACACTTTGATGGTGAAATATTTAGCTGCCACATATTAGCCCGGGCTTGGACTGAATTTAGCGAGTGCTGAATATTTTGGTGCAGTTCTTTTGCACTTGAAATTGGGGCGTAGCTGTATAATTTCACGTCGTCAGTAAAGATTTTACAGTTTACCTTTATATTACATACAATATCGTTTATGTGCATAAGAAATAATGTTGGACCAAACACACTACTTTGTGTCACACCTGATTTTACGGCAAATGCGTCCGAAAACTGGTCGCCAAGCTTGACACGAAAGGAGCACATTTTCAAAAAAGCGGCTAACCAGTGATACAAACGTCCTATTATACCGAATTGCGTGGTTTTATATAACAGTTTTTCGTGAGATACACTATCAAAAGCTTTAGCAAAACCAATATAAGCAACGTCAACCAGGTGTCCACAATCAGCTGCCTTGGTCCAGTCGTTTAGGCTCTCTAGCAGCTGGGTAGCTGTTGAATTTCGAGAAAGGACGCCGGTCTGATGTTCGGTTAATAATTTGTTGCACCTCAAGTGTTTCACTAATGATTCGTTAATTATTCGCTCCATAAGCTTGCAAATATTTGACGTTAACGAAATATGTCTGTAATTTAGTGGATCTGAAGCGTTCCTTTTCTTGAACACAGCTATGACATCAGCATATAGCCAAGCTTTAGGCAACACTCCATTTATAAAGCTCTGCTCAAAAATATGCGCTAGTGGAAAGCAAACTGAATCACGTATTTGACGCAAAAAATATTCAGAAAAACCATCAGGGAGTGACTGTTCTTCCCCTTTAAGCTTTGTGAGGTGTTTATGGACAATTTGCGGGGTAAAGGCTATCCAACTGATAGTTGAATTGTTGTTTACACTTTGCTCCATGCATGGAATGTTGCCATTATCATCAATATACACATCAGAAAAGCCCTTGGCAAAAATATTACATCTACGCTCATCATCAGTTACAAGTTCCCCAGTTTGGTTTCTAATAGCCCTTACGCCGGCTTTGGCGAAGAAGCGTTCATTGACGTATTTGAATACATTATACAGATTTCGCGAGTTTAATATTTTGCGTTCGAGGTTCTTTTTAAAAGAAAGTATGGCTTTTGAACATTTTTACTGTGTTCTTTTGTAAATGGTAAACTCGTTCAAAATCTTCCCTAGCCGCCAAAGTTAACGTTTTTTGCTCAGCAGATCTGAGATATATTTTGGATATATAGTTTTAGAATATAGCTAAGTTTCCGAAAAAAAAATCGTCAAAACTACTGACCGTAGTATTCGTTCGGTTGCTAAAGAATATCATATGTCATATTTCACTGTTCAGCAGGCCATTCAGCGCGATTCTGGCATCGTCCCTACCTACCGCCAACCTGTTCCGTCTCATTCTGGTCGTCGCCACATTCTTACGGAAGTGCAAGAGCAAGAACTTGCCGACATCATCATTTCATCCGCACGGGCCAACTTGGGTTTGCTTTGACAGATTTGCCAAAACTCTTCAAAGATTATAGCGAAATGAATGAGCTGGGCTTGTGGATGGAAGAAAACAACTTTCCAGAAAAAAAATTTTGCCTTGATTTCTGCCATCGACATAAAATTTCGAACAAGCGCCCGCAGCGTATGTCGATCAGCCGCATACGAGCCACGAGCAACCCCTACGTGATCTATTCTTTCTTCGACCTTCTAGTTGAGGAGCTTGCCAAACTCCCGGACGACGAATCACGCGCCTCCCGCATCATTAATTGCGATGAAAGCAACACTCATCATGACCCTGCTCGCCGCAAAGTCCTCGGGGCCGTGGGAGAACACTTCGCAGATGCTCGAGTCGCCGGGGGCTACGCTAATACGACGATTTTAGCAGCGTGTCGGGCTGACGGTAGCGCATTTCCACCACTGGTCGTATTCCGAGGCCAAAACCAGCCGCCAGATAAAACCCTCGAAGGATGCATGCCTGGCATGCAGATTCGTGCGAGCGCCAACGGCTGGATGACAGCCGAGCTATTCGCTGAGTGGCTTACGAATCTATTGGCCAAAGTTCCAGAGCGTCCGCTTATCGTGATCTTCGATGGTGCAATGCAGCACCTCAGCACATCGACGATACAAACGGCGATGCGAGAAGGCGTCGCATTGGTAAAACTTCCGCCGTACACGACCGAGCGCCTGCAGCCTCTGGATGTCGGCTGCTTTTCCAGTCTCAAGTCCCATTGGAACGCATTCATTCAACGAGAGTTCAAAAACACCAAACGTATATACCGTGGCGCTGCGCCGAGACGAGTTTTGCCATTTTCTTAGTGAAATTTGGCATGACAGCCTATCTGAAAAAAATATAAAAGCGGGCTTTGCAGCGACCGGGATCTACCCTCTCGACCGTTCAAAATATCCTGTTAAGCGCTTTAACCCGCGACTGCTCAATGACTACAACGCTTGGGTCGCGGCCGGCAAACCAGAAATTCTGACGAACAAGACGCAGCTATCGCTCTTGCACATTCTCCAGCAAAGAGTCCTATCAAGCGCCACCGTCAATCTCGCTCTCCAAGCCGTTCCCCAAAGCGTCCTGCCGTCCTCGCCGACGTGTTGATCCCACCTCGCCCACCTTATGATCCGGTGCCAACGACGCCTAAGCCCAAAGGTAACTACAAGGCGAAGTGGTCCCTGCAGTGGGTCCCGATTTGGGACGTAGATTCTGGTGTAGCGGAACATGGCGGCTCCGTGCCGCAGCACTCGGACCCCAACGCGGGCAGTACCTCAATCTTGAGTCCCGAAGACCGAGCTCAGCGACAATCCAAGATAATGGAGATGGTCCTTGATAAGCAGCTTGGCACTACTCCGACCACAAAGCCTACATCAAAAGCGGAGCTGCTTAGTAATTCGGACGCTTTGCGTAAAGCCAAAGAGCGCGAAGAACGCTCAAAGAAGCGCAAAGAAGCAACGCGTAAAGCGCTGGCTAAGGCGCCGGTATCTTCAAATCGTAAAAAGGCTCGCCAGTGTACGTCCGCACAGGCTTACGATACCAGCAGCGACGATACCGTCGAGGAAGAGTCGAGCACTGATGAAGATGACGTCAATGACCAGCGCGCAGGAAACCGTCCCGGTGATGCACATCTTGACGTCTCGGGCGTTGATCAGCTGAAGTCATCCCGGGTCCGTGCTGAGCTGGAGCAGCACCTTCGACGCGTCTGGCAAACTCTGACTGACTCCGAATCCGAACTTTTGGGGAGATTCTATGCGTTGTACTTCGACTCAAACTACTACTATGGAAAAATTACAAAAGTTGTGTGCGACAAAGATAATACACCGACCACCCAGCGATTTGAAGTAAATTTTCTGTGGCGCGATCGCGGTTTCACCCTCGATGTCCCTCAGTATTCCTATCCTGCTCATCCCGACGTCAGCATTGTCCACACTAGTGCGATTTTCTACGGGCCTATCAATCCAACCGTAATAGCCCCATTGCTAAAGTCAACAGCTCGAGGGCTTACTGCGCCGGATCGATATGCTTTTGACGCGGACCGCGAAGTGGCCCGCGTTTTTGCAAAATGCAAAGTTCACCTCGACTTGCTCAATTAATTTCTGCCACATTTAATGACAATTTTTCTGCATACAAACTCTTAAAATGCTGAATATTCGTACTTTCGTAATCATATGACTTCGAACTGCGCTCTACGTCTTAATTTTTGGTCAATTAATTAACTATTAACACTATTACGTGTTGCTACACGTCCAGCGGATAATATCTGTGGCGAATTGACAACCGTTGAAAGCTGATTTGGCGGAAAAATGCCGAATTAGAGGTTAGATATAACTGATTTTTTTTCGGGATACGTGATTTTTCTTTTGGAAACGAGTTTCCGAAAAAAACTCCATCTGCAATTTTTTCATTTTCCGAGGTTGCAGGCTGAGGAATGAATGGTTCGTTATGGTATTGCAAAGACCATGCACTATATTAGTTATATATTAGAACATATTCCGATTCTTGGCCTCCTTCGGCAACTTATGACCAAAAAACCTCGTTTTGATCTATTTCGGAAACTTAGCCATAGTGGCTGTCTAGACCAACAATGGATTGCACACCAAGATCGCCAAGAGAAGAAGGCAACATCATGATACCAGTGTGCAACCTAAGCACAGTCGAGATGGCACAAAGATCGAACACCAGCCATTGGTGGTGGGGTTAAAGAAACGATTGTGAAAACAGTGGTTGATGAATATATATGACAGAGTGGGATTGATCGGTTCCTAGCGAAAAAAAAAAAGAACCAAGGAAGTATGCAAGAAGACGAGCCTTAATGGGTCACAATCGGAAAAAGAGGAAAGCCCATAAATTCAAAATCATGGGACCGGTGAAATCACAGCTAAAGAATCCAGAAATGATACCATTTGTGGATACGGAAGTTCCTTAAAGAAAGAAAGTACAATGATGTGTTCAATGTCTAACAGCTCCAGTAACAAATGATCGGCCAAACCGAGCACCTGAACAAGATCGTACTGCGTGCTGAAATTTATTTGTGAAATCCGCTAGGGATGAAGAAGGAAAGGTGTACCGAGCAACCTTACTTCACAACTACAAAGACGTCTTTTTGAAATTGCATTACGACATCGGTATCAGATAGCAAGTGGAACCTTACATCCAAATGATGGTTGAGAAACCAGAACAACAACCAATACCAATGAAATGACCGGAGATGGATCGGAGCCAATGAGAACAAACAAAGTCTAAGTTACGTCGGATCAAACGTAGTGAGGAGAAGATCCTGAATAATCCATGGTAATTATCTATTGAATTCATGACAAAGAGAAGATGCATCTAAAATATCGTGCCAGTTTTGATGCTCGACGCATTCACAAAGCGTGGCAGCTTTTTAGTTACTACTAATTGACGAAACGTTGGTTAACTCTTTATGTTTAGTGAAAAATATTTTCAATCTTGAATGGGAGGTTATTATATGGGCAAGTCTTGATGAACGAACAATATAAGAAAATATGTAATTCCCTTTGCCTATGATGGTTTATTCGTGTTCAACGTTATGCCGTTTGTATTTAATGACGGTCCTGGAACATTCCAAAAAATGATGCAGCTCATCCTAGCGGGCGTCCTGGATTTAGTTCGTGTTAGATGTTACCTTGATGACATCATTTTTTTTTCAACGGCTTACTGGGACCATTTGTACTAACATTAACCAGATACGTACTGCGATTGTCCTCCGCAACGCAAACCTCAAAGCAAAAGGATTCATTAGTTTCTCAAAAGAAGAAATTTTATTCTGGGATACATTGTATCCAACAAATTACTTTTATCATGGTTGTGGGACAATCAGAGACAGATAAAGAAGCTTTCCAGAAACTGAAGACGGTAACGCAACTCTAAGAAGCTTCCTTCGTAAAATTAACGGGATACCATAGTCGATTTACCTTTATTTACCTTTGTCCCACGACGGAGCAAATCAACACGATTTCATCGATGAGTATTCATAACTGTTGACAAATGTTAGCAGTTGTTTTGCTGGTGATGAAATGTACATTTTAGTTTTGTTTTGGAACGAGGTCGGTGATGATATGAAAATATAAACAACCGTTGATAATGGCAGCATTAAAGAAGCGTGGAGCTCCGATCCAAATGATGACAATTATGGTCCGTTAACTACGCTAAAAGGGAAGGTTGTTCCAGAGCCGGACAAAAAGGTGGTTCTAAAGTTTTGCCTTATTTCTAGATGCAGCACATCTGTCGTTTGCAGCTTAGGGTTGTGGCCGCGCGTAAGTTGAGACCTTCTGCAAAAGAATTCTAAGACATTAAAGTCAGCAGTACCTTAGAACATTGTGTACAAAAGAGTCAGGTCGCTGTGGTATTCCTTTGAGTTTCCAAGTAGCTGCACAACCTTAGATATGCTAATTGTTTAGCATATTCATAATGTAGCAGTTTGAAGTGTTTCAATTTACTAGCATGGCGCTGTACTCGTTCGATGGCAAACAATGTCTTTTTTTGAAGCAATTAACACCATATGTTCACTGCGTATTCCACTAGAGTTGGGACCAGCGCCGGATACAGCTTTAACTCTATTTCTTCTGTCCAGCATTGTATCGTTGTTTTAAGAAGAAACACCACACGTAGTCCCTTAGCCAACACCATGACACAGTGCTCCGAGAATTAAAGGTTATTTTTTATCAACAGTTACAAGTCCTTTTCGAGTTTAAATGTACCAGGAGGTAGTTCCTCATGAGCCTAAGAAGCTACCAGAGGATTGTCGTATCCGCAGCGGATGACACCAACTTTCACCAAGATTTACAGCAAGACTTTAATCCCATACAGAACTTAGTTAGGCTATTATAGTCTAAGTGCATCTAACCTAAACACCAGTCCGTATTTCGCCGAGTGATACGCCGCGCTAGTCGTAGGTCATGAGCGTATTAGAATATGGCACCGAATACATTATCGGTGTATGTGATTTATGAAAATTAAAACAAGCAATGGGCCAAGCACCAAGCCAGGCACGGGACCGGTGACTTTTTATCACGAAGATTCCGCTATGTTGAGATGAAACGAATTGCTGTCTCATTTGTTATTTTGATATTAGGCTTAGACAGCAAGTCGAGACAAATCAGATACATTTCCAATTTCTTTAGGAACAATTAATGGTCGACCAGTGGTCTCAAGCCTTTCGAAAGTACACGTAAACTAAATCAAGCCAGTCATTCGAGTCAACACATTCGAACAAAAGAAAATGAAAAACTTCGGGAATTGTGCCGTTGTTGATGCCTGCGACGGAGGATCCTTTGATGTTATGTAGACGAGGTAGATCATGTTGTTTGGTGATAACAACGCTAATAATGATTCGCGTACTATAGTTTCCATTAAATTGCTGGCAGCGGCCGTGAGGCTAATGGACCATAATCGCTGCAAATATGGTCCGTTCTTGCCACATTAATCACTTTCGCATCCTTCCAACGGAAGGAAATACTGCTGATGCCATAGAGCACTTAAACATCCGAAGATAGCGACTCATAACCAAGCACTTATGCAATCGCATTTGCTAACTATTATATGGCGGCTATGCCGAATTTGAACTTCAGGAGACATTGGGAACATCTACTGAGAAAGGTGATGGATTATAGACGCTTTGTGTTTTAGAAGAGAGCTATGAACCATAAAAACCTGAGTGCTCAGAGTTCACTACCTCGCTGAGAAAGACTTTGCTAGAGGACCATCTGTCGTTTCATTTGGCCAATTGACGTCTGAATCTACAGAGTCTATTTCGGAGCGAACCGACTTAAAAAGACTTCTGATTATATTGATATTGTCAGCTAATCACGAACTCATACCATGAACCTTTGTCATGATGTGTGTTAAGGAGTTGGATCACCTTTGTACCGTCGATAAACATTTTGTTGTTGTCGCATCGCCTTCCAACATTTTGCGATCTGCCGAATAGCTAGCAGAAATGCAGTCGGTTTAGTCTAACATACTGTTGACATTGCTTGGTCTATAAGACCGAGACCATAAGGATGCCGCATCAGGGTCATTTTGCAATTATCCCAGAGACAATTCTGGATGAAGTTCAGCCATGGAAGCCCACCGGGGCATATGGACTCCAATCAAATCTGTTACTATTATTTTTGTCAAGGATTTGAAAATCCGAGGGTGCTGAAAGACACATTACAAAATTCAAATACACATAAGTGGTTTGAAACTTTCAAAGGCGGCAGCGTTAAAATCTCGAAGGTCAACTTTGAAAAATTCGATTTTTGAGTAAAAAATACATATGGCTTACAATAAATATAAATAAGAGTAAAAGAAATAGCCCACTTTTCCTGAGTAACACAAGCCAACACATTATGCCCCAGTAGAAAAAAGTTGCATAGTCCAAAACACTCCAATTTGGTCCTATGATGGCGCATCCGCCCAAACTACATTTTGTCAACTATGCAATTTTTCCTATAATATCTATATAGCTGGAAATAGGCTCATTTTGAAGATCTCATCGAGTTGAATCGATTGAGCTGTTTTGGAGCATCGTAGCGTCATTGATTAGCGAGCTAGGGGCCATTGCGCTACAGCGCAATCTGGGATCTTTCGGATACCATAACCAAACCGAAAATGCCCGATCCTACCATAACCAACTTCTTAAATATTAATCCTAGAGCGATTTTGAAGGTAGATTTGGAATCAGCGAGAAAAACTGAGTCGAATGAGCCTATTTTCAGCTATCTAAGTCCAAAACAAAAAGTCAATTGTTCATCCTAGGCACCCTCGATGGCTCGAACCTCGGTTGGGCACTCCCGGGACCCCTGGTCAACTGAGTCCGACCTAGAGTTGGATTTTAAGGTCTTGACTTATGTAACTAAACTCGCTGAATCGAATGGTAGCGTTGGTTTTGCTGTGCGACTTACCCCTACCTAGAATTTTAAGATATCGGCGATCAGAGAGACTCGAGCATTATATATAGCGACACTATATATTACATCCTGTGTTACCTTGGACACTTCTGAATCAAATGAAAATTTACTTATCTCATTCGACCTCACCAGTCGGCCTCCAGGATCGCTCAAAGTGAAATGGTCAAATTTGTCCCCCCGACTTTGTCATTGCTAGTGAAATAGGTGGAAATGAATACTACAGTTGTATTGCCCGTACCCGATAACCTACTAAACCATAACACATTATGTTCGTAACTACTGCCGGTGTGGCGCAAGGACGCAAAATATGTGGATGTGGAAGTTGTAAATCGCCCCCCCGGACCCAGGGTTTCCCCCCGCCCGACCCCGAGTGAAAAATCTTAACTGAGCGTCCTGTAGTGATAGAAACGGTATTAAACGTAAGAATGAGTCATTTTATGACAAATAAAGTAGTTTACGCCTGGTGGAGACGTACCTGTTGGGGTCGGGGGGACATCCACATATTTTTGACATCTAAATTTTTTCTGTATTTTTAGACACATTAGAATTTTATGTGCTATACAGGTCATATTTATAATAATAATGTCTAAAAACAGTTATGGCGTAATAAATTAACTGGTAATGAACGTGAACAATTTATACAAAAAGAGCGAATTCGCGACATTAATCGTGGAAAAGACGACTATGCTGCAGTCGGAGAACTCAGCGATGCCGAAAAAGCGAAACGTCGTGAGCATGAACGGTTGAAGAAACGTCGTCAGCGTGCTGAGAAACGGAATGCGAAGCAAGCTGCTGCTGATACAACTGACGGTAGGTTATGCTTACAGACACTTATTTTAAACGATTACGAGTGAAGTTCACATGAAACGGTTGGGGCTTATATATAATTTTTGTTGCTTTGTATACGTATAATTGTATTGCTAATTAGCTTTGACCAATTGCAAGTAGGTGTGCATTATTATTACGGCTGGTGGACCATGTACGACCCGTGCCGCCGCCGCCATGCCGAAGCAGTGTTACGGTATGCCATGTTATACTCATGTCAATTAACAGTGCTGCTATTTATAGTTCACTACTTCAGAAGCGCAGCAAAACGTCGAGCACACTGGCGATGATGAAGACATCGCTGAGGCGGCGGTGGTGGTGGCGGATCCTGGTCGTCAAGGTCGTCAAGAAGTGGGTGATGCGAAGGCCTATTCGACCCAATTTTTCACGCTGATTCCAAATCTTTCTGCAAAAAAGCTCTAGGACCAATACTCGCCGAGATATTAACACCCCTAACTACCCCCCTGTCAATCAATCAATCAATGAAGCGTGTGTATAAGTTTCTAACACTAAGCTTAAGACCAATCTATCTAGACCAAAATTTTGCGCTGATTTCAAAAATGGCACCCATTTTTACGTGCGACTAAATTCGTCGAGTTATTAACCCCCTTGCTACCACCCTATAGTAGACTAGTGAACACCAGAATTTCTGACTTTGGTCAAAATTAGCTCGACGAGTATTGGTCCTAGGGCAAATCTAATTGCATATTCGGATTCTACGGGTCCAAATTAGTTGATAGGATGGTTTTCAGTACTATTCGCACCCCCCTTATACACTTTTGTGTCGCGTTTAATCTACCCCGGGGGCCTAATTGGGGTCCTGTTGGGGTATAGTCAACTGGAGCAAGGGTGTCACCCCTAGAAGTGTGGGGCAATGGTGCCACCATTGATGTATATTCGGACCGTAAGAAGTGAGAGATAAAAATATATATGCATATAGTAGAATACGTTTGGGTACTACTACATATTACGTATGAGACTGAAATAGCAAAACATTACGGCAAGAGAATGAAAAATATTTTGGCTATGCTAACTGTGTAAAGAAGCCGTCCTAGAACAGAATTTTCATCACTTAGATAATTATGCTGAACATTGTTTTAGAGCATAGCATGGAATTTCATAATAACAGTTATGAACGTAACTTTGTCAGCAATGCAAAACGGCTGACATTCCTAGCTCGTCTGGCTCAGAAGACCTGGTGACACCCTTGCCCAATTCAGTGACACCCTTGCCCCGCCACTGAGATAGGACGAGACGGCTAACAATTCGGATTGGACCATTATGCTTTCTACCTACTCCATTCAAATCTTACTGAACATTTTATTGTGGTATATATCGCTGGTTTTATACAATAATGGCGTAAGTCCAAAATTACGAAATTATAGCTAACCTTACCAACGTGTAGAGCGTAGTCGATTTAGTTTGTAGACGTGGTTGCCTAAGTCCAACGATATTGTATACAGTTATATGAACGTAGGATAAAACGACGTATCTCATTTCAGCTGTTACGTTTCATGCAATAATGGCCTTAATGGACTTAGGCCAAACCATGGGAAAGTTTGATGCAATTGAACTGGCCTAAGTGTAGTTAAGCCGTTACTGCGTAAAATAAAGCCGTACTTTTGGGACTGCTAAAACCGTGACCTAAGTTCAAAGGTGGAATGTTTATGCCGTATTTAAGCTGTTTATCCAAAAATTGATGCATATTTTAAATATTTCATAAGTAATAATTCTGTTAACTATATGTCCGTATTACTTGTTTAATCTGCTAAAATGCGGAAGCGCAAATTTGCAACTGACAGTGATTATTTAGTACACTGGTACGATGATAATAGCGAAAATATTGTTTCGTCAAAGGATATAACATCCACGAATTCGAATGAGATCCTTTGTAAAGGTGTCGAAATTAAAATGTGGTGGCCAAACGACAAAAAATGGTGGATGGGTCGTATAGTCCAACGTGTCGACGGGCAATCTGAGATTGAAGATAGTGATGGTAGCTACGAGCCGTCAACAGTTAGTTTATGCGCTATTGTGTTTTGACATGTTTTATGCGTGAATACACTTAAGGCGCCCCGCCAGCCATCCAATTTTGTAGTAACGTAACATTGGAAACATACCGAAAACAGTGTGTTTGCGAACAGAACGCGCAAATAATCAGATTATTCGTCTCTTTGTATAACCTTTATATTAGTGAACTCTATGTATTACGGGCTTACTAATTAATATTACGGTAAATTATCTTGAACATCTGGAATTTACTTACTTTATTTGATAGATACTTATTTTTAAATTCGCGGTTTTTTTTAATTTATCGTGTGAGATGTTTATTAAAATAATCTGTTCTTAATTTGGTCGAACAAATCACAGATACTTTGAATAATATAAATCGTGTTATCACGCGTTATGCGGCGCTATTAATACTAAATCTGTAATGCACTAGGAGCCATGACGTCTTTCTAGGTTTATAAACTTTGTCAACAATTTTGTCATCCAGTGTGATAAAACACGATTATAGCGCTACGTGATGTTGCTTTGCAACTTCAGGACAATGACAGCAACGACAGCGAGTCTGATCGTCTCAGTGTCGCCAGCAATGGCCATGAGAGCGATGAAGTTCCGCTTTGTTTGTTGAAGAACCAACCTTCACCAAACGCCTGTAAAGATTTTACGCAAAACAGCACACAGCAAGATTTGGAGTCGTGCGTTTCTCAGGAAATTGGTATTGCGTCTTTACCACAAAAAGACTCTGATATGAAATATCTTCCTAACAAGCATCACGAAGTATGTAGCGTTGAATGCTGTCGCGACGATATATTTGCAGCGTGTCCCGACTGCCTGGAGCTACTTTGTTGGACACACTTTGACGGCGATTCACCGTGTATAGAGCACAATAACGCACTTGCAGCTGCTGTGCCACAACAGCCACAGGAACTCGATGCACAACAAATTGAGCCTCAACCAGCAACATGTGGTAAAGCCTCCGCGCCACAATTTAATGTGGAAGGACCAGAGCCTGTGTTAGATATAGCCGTGAAACAAAAATAGCAAAAACAAAACGCAACCAGGGTGAGAGTTACGTAAACAGTGCTGGCAAGGTTGTTGGTGCAAGGAAAACGTTGCGTGATCGCTGTGGCGAATCTTGCAAAAGACAATGCAAAACTGTAACGGATGAAGAACGACGACAGATCCTGGACGAGTATTGGACAAACACGAATCAAAATGAACAATGGGCGTACATTAATAGACATGTTACGGAAAAGCCAGTTGCCGAACCTCGACACAGGAAGGATCCAGAGGTATCACGCAGGGGCTGTACTGTTTTATATTACCTGACGGTCAATCGCGCGCAAGTTCAAAGTAATCGTTGAACCTTTTTCTTCAGCACACTCGGAATTACTCATCGCACAGTGCGTTCTGCAAGACAAAAAAGGGGGCAATTTGGTGGATCGGAAAAGGATCAACGGGGACGCCACGGAAAGCAAAAACGTCCAGAGTTCGAGAAGGCACACGAGCTGGCACTGGCACACATAAATTCATTTCCCAGAATCGAGGGCGATGACACATATGTCGAGATTCTGAAGTGCAATATTTGAAATTCCGACCTTTCGGTATCAAAAATGTACCGATACAGATTGGTTGCCACAGAAATCTATGTACGAACGCTTTTCATTTGAGCAAATTGCACCTGAAATTCACGGCTTACTGGAAAGCATTCGACCCGTTGAAATTATCTTTTTTTAATCCGAAGAAAAATGTCTGCGCCATTTGCGATTTTCATAAAACCACTGCTGCCGACACCATTACCGAATCTCAGAAACAAAATTATGAAATTCATTGTCTTAATAAGCAAGCTGCAAGAGATCAAAAAGACTTTATCAAGGACACGTTGGAACAAAATCAACTATTGGCTTGTTTTGACCTACAACAGGTCTTATACTGCCCGCTTACGAATATCGGGGAAGCTTTCTACAAACGCCTGCTCGGCTGCTATAATTTCACAATTTATGACGTCGGTAAAGCACGGCAGTTGCTACTTCTGGGGCCAGAGGATCAGGCAAAAAGAGGACCTTCTGAGATTGGGTCAGCGGTGTTTGATTACCTCACAGCGAGCGTCTGTCGCTGGCAAAACTGGAGCTTATCTATTTTGTGATTCTACAATTAGCCAAAACCGCAATACAGCTATGGCTACAATGCTTGGATATGCCACATGGACGTCTGGAAGTTTGCTAGCGAAAATCCGCTTACATTTCTTCCGAAAAATTCCATGGGCAAAATGAAGGCGATTCAATGCACTCGGTCATCGAAAATTCAAAGAAATATGCCGGAACTATAACGTTGCCGTCACAGTATGCTACAATGATCAGAATGGCGAAGATAAAAGGAAAGCCGTAGAAGCTTTTGAATGGGGACTTTGCAAATTTATTTTTTTGGAAAGGCAGTTGCTGATTTCGCAGTGAAATCGTCAAGGGATATTTGTTAACGGATCGGTCACCAGGACCGTCAATGAATTGGAATAAAGTACATGTTTTGAGGTTAGAAAGTCCTGACGTTGGAGTTTTTTTTACGTTAAAATGGACTACACAGACGAGTTTATGCGGTTGCAACTGCGTCGCAAGCGTGGCCAACCTTTGATATTACACAGTACCAGCTTTCGCCACTGTACAATTCACCGGTTGGGATTGATAAAGATAAGAAGAAAGATTTGGAAACACTATTTGATAAAGATATTCGATTAGAATTTGACAAGACGTTTTACAAGAATCTTATAGTTTCTTGCGCTGATGTTTTGCAATGATGGCGATTAGATTTTTTATGACATGTAAAAAAGTTACGTACTGCTATTTCTTATAAATTACTATTTCTATTATCACTTTCAATAATACTTTTGACAGTTTAGAAGATGGCTCGATTTAAGGGGAGAGGCGTGAAGCTAAAGGGATAAAAATCAACCAAACAGAGCATAGAGTTAACGGATGGGCAGCCATCGACTAGGTGGTTTTGATTAACGTAAGGCTGATATGTAAATATTACAATTTAGAAGCTCTTTTACAGGTTTAAGAAGGCGCTAAATTTATTAGGTGAAACGACTTTCATTCTGGGTTTCTTTATCGTTATTATTTTTACGCAAAAATGACCTATGTGCGGCCCAAACTCGCCATCGGAAGCACATAATTTTCATGCAACAGTGGCTTAAGTGTATTATTTGTTTTATTTCGGGAACATGTTAATTGTTTTAATGCTTTATGTCGTTTATATGTGTACTTTAAATGCTTCAGTAATACGCTTTTAAAATTTCACCAGACAAAATCAAGCACGATTTATCGTAATGAGCAAAACTTCGGCAGGGATTTTCTCGAAAGTAATGTTTTGGTCATAGGACTTTTT